>CAJVPS010000894.1:0-18903 GCA_910591765.1 Ambispora leptoticha | reverse complement strand
AAAGAGTAGTTTAATATTACGAGAAATTCTTGATTTCCTTTGATCAATTTATTAATAATAGATAAAATTATTTAGTATGAAGTTTAAGATTCTTCATCATGTATAAATTCATGTAATCCTAACAAGTTTATTAAACAAAATCAAAATAATAATAATACTATTGCTAGTATCAATAATATTCATAAATAATAAAAACTAATATTAAAAATAATGCTAGTATTAATAAGAAAAATTATTCTTTAATTTCTCTCTTAATTCTCTTGTTTGGATTACTTTCTTGATAATAAGAACTTTATTGATTCTCAATCTTATATAAAATCTTTTCAATATATTTTGTCAAGGTTTAATAAACTTTTGAATTGAATCTAATATTAATATGCTCTTGTCAAATCTTTCTTTTTATTGCAATAAGATAATATTGATATTGTAAAATAGTTAAATTAAAATATTTACTAATCAAATAATAAAAAAATCAAATTTAATAAATAAAAGTTTTGTTGGATTAATTAATAAGATTTTTATTTATTTTAATTAATAAATTAATAATTTTATAAATTCTTTGTGAAATATTAATTAATTCAGATAAAACTTGTTATTTATTCTTTAAATATTTATTAATAATAGTTAAAATAACTTGAAAAGTTGATGATTCTTTTTTAATTATATAATTGAATAATTATTAAAATATATAATTATATTTTATATTTATAATCTTATTTAATAAGAAATAATTAAATAATACTTGATAAGCATATCCAGATATGAAATTGCTAATTGCTTAAAGTTTTTTTTATTAAATTTAAAAAAAAATTAGAATTAAAATTCTCTTTTAAAAATAATAAAAATATTAATAATAAATAAATCTGTTAATATAAGTAATATATTTAATTATATATAACTAAAAATTTCTTGTTCTTGACTCAAATTTAAATCATAATCTTTAATAAAAAAATTATTAAATAACATAAATATTTATTTTTTATAATTACTAATTTGAATTTTTTTAATTATTTAATAATTATAATTAAAATATACTTTTTATAATTATATTTTTTTAAAATATACTTTTTATAATTATATTTTTTTAAAATATACTTTTTATAATTATCTTTTTTATAATTATTCAATTTGAATTAATAAATAATTATAATCAAATCTTTTTATAATTATGGTTTTCTATAATTGTAAAAGATTTTGAATATATTTTCTTATAAAATAACTTTTATTAATAAAAAATATTTATTTAAATATTCCTCATGAAACCTCGACATGTCCTTCTCGATACTTTTCAATTTGCTTCTGACAATTATCACAATATTCTGCACTGGCTTTACTACTAGTTTGGAATTTGCAATTGGAAAAGTTGTTCGGAATTGAATCTATTTATGGAGACGATAAAAAAATATCGATCTTTAATTTCGAGTTATTCAAAAAAATTAGCATAAACGATTCGATCGAAAATGGATAACATAAGATTTTTTTACCAATCTGTAAACCTAAAAAGTTAGATGTCGATCAATATATCCAATAAAAAAGTATACGAGCTCGTGTTTCTTTGTAGTCTTCGCATTTAAAAGACGAACTAACCAAAGCATTTCTTCACATTTCTATAGTGAGTGTCCTAATAGAGACTTCGGTTGGTGACTTAGTTATAGATCTTCATGTGGATGAATGCCCGCGAACAACACTCAACTTTCTAAAACTATGTAAAATAAAATATTACAATTTCTGTTGTTTTCACAACGTACAAAAAGATTTCATGGTACAGACGGGAGACCCAACAGCAACAGGAAAAGGTGGTGAATCGGTATATGGGATTATTCATGGTCCACAGAAACGATATTTTCCCGCGGAAATACACCCGAAACTGAAGCACAAAAATATCGGCACAGTTTCAATGGCTGTTGCGAGTGAAGGAGTTGAAGGTGGTGGTGTTAGTGGGTCTCAGTTCTTTATCACGACTGGCGAGAATCTTGATTACCTTGATGGCAAGTATACTGTGTTTGGTGAAGTGGCCGAAGGATTTGATGTTCTTGAAACAATAAATAATGCCTACTGTGATGATACGGGCAGGCCTTATAAAGACATTCGGATCAAGCATACAATAGTGCTCGAGGATCCATTTCCCGATCCCGAAGGATTAGAGGTCCCCGACAAATCTCCGTTACCCAGCAAAGAAATGCTCGAAACCATACGTATCGCAGAAGACGAAAGCATTGAACCAGAACTTCCACCTGAGGAGTTGGAAAAAGAACAACGAAGAAAAGAGGCTGCTGCTCAAGCGTTGACCTTGGAAATGATTGGGGACATTCCATTTGCCGAGGTGAAACCCCCAGAAAATGTGCTCTTTGTGTGTAAACTTAATCCAGTGACACAGGATGAGGATTTAGAGTTGATCTTTTCACGATTTGGAACTATTAATAGCTGTGAAATTATTCGTGATAAGAAAACTGGCGATTCGTTGTGTTATGCTTTTATCGAATTTGATAAGCAGGAGGATTGTGAGACGGCTTATTTTAAAATGAACAATGTTTTAATTGACGATCGACGAATTAAAGTTGATTTCTCGCAATCCGTCGCGAAAATCCATAGTGATTGGCTATTATCGAGAAATAAAAGAATGAATACAGGTGGTTACGGTGGCTCTGAAACTTTGGAACAGCGTACAAAGTATCGTGCTGGTGATACTGCACCCCAAAATCATTATAAAATGGTTTTTGATGAGGAAGAAAGGAAGCATTCCTCAAGTAAGAGAGACGATAAAGATAGAGATAGGGACAGAGATGGGGATAGGGATAGGGATAGGGACAGAGATGGGGATAGGGATAGGGATAGGGACAGAGATGGGGATAGGGATAGGGATAGGGACAGAGATAGGGATAGGGATAGGGATAAGGATAGGGATAGGGATAGGGATAGTGATAGAGATAGGGACAGATATAGGGATAGGGACAGGGATAAAGATGGTGATAGAGATAGGGATAGATATAGGGATAGGGATAGGAAAGATCGGGATACTAGAAGAGAAAGGAACAATGATAGAGAGGATTGGAGAGCGAGACAAAGGTCCCAAGAGCATTTAGATAAAGGATCATCATATTCTCGAAGACGATCTAGGTCATTGAGCCCTCGTCGGAAACCTGATAAAAGTAGTTATGATCGTTCCCGAGATCATGACAGACCCCGAGATTATGACAGACGTGATTATTCTGATAGATATCGGTCGAGATCTCATTCGAGGGATCGAAGGAGTGAGAGAAGACGCTAGCAATAAAAAATGAAAACATTAAAGGGAAAAATTTGTCATATTATTAATTTTTCTATTTTGGCAAATAAAACCAAAAGTTCGTTCAAAGACCAATTCGTGTCTTTAATAAGAATGCACCAGATCATTTTATTATTTGCTAAGGTTTTGATCATGTATTAATAGTAATACAATAATCTTAGCAGCGAGGATTTAAATCTAATGTTATCTTTCATAAACTAGAACAAATCTGCTGTCCTCATTTTTTTCATTAGAATCTACTTTTACGACATTCTCCGAAAAGAAAGGTACAACCGCCAATTCAACCGTCTCTTTAAACAAATTGGCAATTACGTGTGACAATCGATCACCAGTTTGCTTAAAATCTGGAAACTAAATGAACATCAAGAATTATGTTACTAATAACAATAAAAACTGCATGGACACGAGGATTGAAGAAAATCTCACCGAATTAGCTTCCAATATATAAACCTGTTTATTGACGTCTACCAAAAAATCAAATCCAAACAATTCGAACGCGTTCTCCATCGGCATAAACTGCGTAACTTCACTCACTACCGCTTCAAAACATTCGCTAAGAATTTTTTTAATTTGATTAAATATCGCAAGGAGATCTTCTTTCGTTACTCCGTTTGTATTTTTATGTTCGTCGTGATCATTGTCAGATAGATCCCAAAATAATTTTACTTGATCTGATTCTATTTGAATATATAAAGATAGGTCATTTATATACGTCCTATTAAAGAAATGAAATTAAAAAAAAAAAAGGAATTTACCCACAAAGGTCACTTCACTCGTTTGTATACAAGTATTTGTGATATGTGAAAAAGTATTTTGTATTTCATTAGGAATGTAAGGTAAAAGTGCAAATAAAGCCAGCATATCTTTATACAAATAAACTTTGATATTTGAAACTGCGAGAACATAGGCGCGTATATGAAATTTTCGATTATTGATCAAGAATGGATTTGATATGTATCGTTGTATAACCCATTCGCGAAGATGAAACATGCTTTCATCTTCCTCCTCGTCCTCGTCCTCTTTTTCTTCTTCGCCCTGTTCTCCAATATCGTTGCCATTATTCTTAACTTCAAATACTGCGCGTAATTGTTCGATACTATCGAATACGAGTACACTTGCAGCCTTATTCCCTAAATTCGGCTTCAGAATAAATACATGTTTTCCCTCGAAATTTTCAATCTGTTTATTCGCCTCACACTCTGTCACAACTTCAAACACATCGTCAAGTGCCTCATCAAAATAATCCACGTGAGCCACCTCAAAAACCCACGTTTCTGGGACTGCGCGCACTAAGCTACAGTTCGGACGTTTGCTAATGTATTTATTAAGGTTAAAGTTTAGTTGAGCTTTCCGGATAAGACCTTTTCGTATGCAATATGAATTCGCGAGGGTTATTTTGGAATTGTCGTAAAGTTGTTCAAAGTCGATGTCTTCGTATTCGAGCCAGTAAAAAGTTGGCGAGCTAATAGTTTTGTTGGTGCGGAAAGAAGCGTTGTTGGGTGATATTATGTTAATTTGTATATTGGGAAAATTTATTTTAAGAGTTTCCAGTATTAGAGAACGAGTGTAAGACTCGTGAATTCCTATAATTGCATGTAATGAATCTTCAGTCATGTTCAAAAAATCTAAAATCGCGTGTCACAATTATTTAATGCAAAGATTTACGATGAACTCGCGTCTTATAGTCATTAGAAAAAAATGGAATCTTTTGATATGGATATCCAGCCAACTAAATCCAACAATAACTCAACAGTGACAAATTCATTACGTTCAAAACCGGTTTTACATGGTTTTTATTTAAAAGTTGTCATTATCGAATTATTTCATATAAACACGCACATATCTGTATGTGTAAAACCTTTTATCTATAGTAGAGTGTTGTTTAAAGACACAAAGCACAGCCAGAAACGAAGTAATTCAAGAAAGTGTTGAAAAATTTCTACGAGAATTTAAGTCTTCAGTATTATGCTACTCGGAAATCACAGACTTTTATGATATCCCATTGTTGGGTGAACATGTCGAAAGTATGAAGATTGCAGAGGCTGGGGGTAGTGGTGATGGTATATTTTTGACGAATTTATTGACTTGAATATTTTTACTGTCGATCTTTTTAATTCCTATAGTAATGTAACAAATAATAATTAATAGATGATAGTGAAGCGATTTATATTCTTGATGATGTGAACTTGGCTATTCACGTGTACCAATTGGAGGAGGAGGGTGCGGTTGATGAATTCCAGGAAGAAGAAAACGTGTTGACTGCACATCATTGGGAATTGCCATCGCGAGCCTTGGAAGGATTATGGGATAAGTAAGTTAAATAATATAATATATCTTTTTCTCTTCTCATGTAACAATTCATTAATGACATAACACAAATAACAAATACAGTCTTATATTTGACAATAATGTGAAAACGCGATTGATTGAGTATATCTCAACCACGGTGTTATTCTCCGATCGCAATATCAATCCTAATATTATCTCCTGGAATAGGTAATTTGATTATCATCGGTACATGTATCAAATATTAGGTCTATGACTGTGCTATCCAAATTAATATATTAAATTATTTTGTTGATTAACTAATTTTATGTAGAGTTGTCTTATTACATGGACCTCCAGGAACAGGAAAAACCAGTCTCTGTCGTGCTTTTGCGCAAAAATTGGCGATTCGGTTGTCTAAAAGGTAATCGATAGCATATGTAGATTCATTTTAGCTTATTTCCCATTCCATATTTATGAGAATTTGATTGAAAGGTACACTTATGGAAAACTTCTCGAGATAAACAGCCACAGTCTATTCTCAAAATGGTTTTCCGAATCCGGAAAACTGGTGCAAAAGCTTTTTCAGCAGATCCAGGATATGATCGATGAAGAGGATTGTTTTGTGTGTGTGTTGATAGGTTCGTGTGGTATAATATTAATCTTCTATATGACGTTCATTTTAATTTACTAGAAAAAAATAATATATTTTAAATTAATTATAGATGAAATAGAAAGTCTGACCGCTTCACGGAAATCTTCGTTATCTGGGTCAGATCCATCGGATGCTGTTAGGGTGAGTAAAATCGTTTTTTCTACTAATTCTAACTTGTAGTAATATGTATATATCTATACCTGTAGGTAGTAAACGCGTTGTTAACACAAATAGATAAACTGAGACACAAGAAAAATGTCTTGATATTAGCGACATCAAATATCACTGAGGCGATAGGTATGTGATATGTATACAAATTTTATTATGTTGAAACATATTTTTTGACTGGATTTAATTAATTTGAATTAGACGTCGCGTTTATCGACCGTGCAGATATAAAGCAGTTTATCGGGCTGCCATCACAAAAAGCCATATACACTATTCTCTCAAGCTGCATACAAGAATTGATTCGTGTTGGGATTATTAGTACAGAGGTGATTTCTTTATCCGATAATAAGATCTAATCACACGCACTTTAAAAGTACTAATCCGAAAGAAGAAAAATAACCAAAAATAAAGGAAACATTACTCGATTGGCGAGCCGCAGAACTATACCGCGACGCAACGAGTAACCACGAAGTGATTCCGAGTATGAAGTTATTTGAAATATCGAAAAAGTGTCAGGTGGGCGTAATTCAATTATCTGGTTAATTGAAATATTTATTTTTTGATTTATTGTATTATTCAATTTAATTCTTAGGGAATGAGTGGCCGCGTTCTGCGGAAACTCCCGTTTCTGGCGCACGCACATTTCCTACAATCATGGGAAACCACCAAACTCTTGGATTTCCTTAGTGCGTTGGACGCGACAGCTACCGAAGAATCATCATCCTCATTTCGAACATGACATACACTACTGGTTTTATTATTCGTTTAATAACCATGATATTTTTACCAAAAAATAAGCCTGTTTCCTTGTTTAGCACATCACGTGAAATTTCTTACAATTATAAAAATAATATAATAATCACCGAAGAAACATTCCACATTTGTAACTTTCTGCCACTAGATAAATTATATTTTAATCATCGAGGAAATGTATGTAAATAGACAATATCACATAGCGGAACTCTTGCCTCCTCAGTAATTATATTAGGAGCATGTAGAATTGTTGAAAATAATGAATTGTTCTCTTGATATTATTTTGATGCGCCAAGAATGACGTAAAATTTAAAAGCGACTTTAATTTTTAACCTGATGAATGAGCATACCTTTAACACGTCATTTTGAATTTTTGATATGAAATACAAAATTTATTTTAAACTGAACCCATCAGTGATAAAAGTTAATATATCAGTAATAAAAGCTGTCTTAAAAAGCTTAATCCAACAAGTAATAAAAACAAAAGTTGTTTATTTCTTTTAACATGAAAAAATAATCCCTCTTATCATGCTTGCAGAACGCAATCTTTTTAGCTTTTTACATGCTTCATGTAATTTCTTGCGCGAAGTGAATAGATGATCATCAAACATACTTTTATCACTAATAATTTGTCTGATATGGAAATTAATTTGTCAAAATGATTCAAAATAATTACCACACCACACACGCAATTAACCGTAACAGTTAAATTAATCCTTCACGTGGCGTTCCTAGTTCGAAAAATTGTCACTCATTCAAACTACCTTTTATTTTTTCTGCTTCATGAAATCAATTATTACAGTGCAAACTAACGAAAACAATAAACTACCACCAATAACAATATAATGGACATGTCGCTACCACCTTCCTCATCATATAACGGAAATAGCCGTGCTGGTGGTGTTCGTTTCACTTATGGTAAAACTAGAACAATACTTAGCCAAGATTTTGATTCTTTCCTTACGGATTCTTATTCAGCATCGAAATATGATGACGATAGTGAGATGGAAATAGAGTTGGTATGTGTTCCTCAGTCTCTGGATTTAATTAATTCTATTATTTCTTATGTATATATTCTTTTCTTCTTTCAACAGGAATCGAAAAGGAAAAGCTTCAAAAGCATTCATGAACTTCGAGAACAGGGTGAAAACAAACGATTCACCGACGAAATAGAATATATTCTCGATGGCATTCAAGAATCACAACCAGTGAATGTGCGTAGAGCTAGGTAAGAAGCATTCTTTAATCTTTCACAAATTCTCCTTGCACGTGCATTGATTCACATTATGGTTTTTGATCTATTAAAGTGTACTCGTGCTCGCTCAAAAACTGCTAAAGACTGAATTTATGACAAAAGTTCGATCTCATCATTATATCCCGAAACTATATGATACCCTAGTATCACAGGATGATTTCGTAAATTATTTTATTTATTCAGTTTATATAGACTTAAATCGTTGACTTTCTCACAAACTATTTTTTAACTTTAATAGCTTATCAGATGCTGCTTTGCATTTGTGGTTTGTCTAATGATCGAAGACCGACGTAATGCCGAATTTTTTGCTAGCAAGGAAGAATTCACAAGATTAGTCGCTGAATTTTTGACATACCAGTCAGATCCGTTATGTGATGACATTTCAAAATCATCATGGAAAAAGTCTGAAAAGTCCATGGTAAGAATCAGTACTTGATTTGATTTTTTATTATTGTTGTTAATATGTATCAAATAAAATTTCACAAAATAGATCGGTGAATTAAAAGAAATCATTTGTCGATCTGATATCTTTCCAGACAAGAAGGAGGTATATTTTTTGAAATTATTTGTCTCTTGTCGATAATTTATTATTTCATCGTATATTATCAACTGCTATATCTTCTCACAAACGCAATTTGCAAAAAAAGATTTCACTGAAATCCATCGCGTTACGGTCTTTGTCGTCTCTAATATTATATAAGACGAGATACGAAGATGTTATAAAAAAGAGAATAAGAGCATGTGATGGTATATCGATAGTGGCACGTATTCTCAAAGACGAACTTGCGCCAGTCAAAAAATTGTTACTCGCCTTTGAAAAGGGGAAAACATCAAAAATCAAACAGAAATCGTCGTTATCACCATTGAATTTTGAACGTGTCGAGCAATGTCTTGGAATATTGGAAAATGTCACAGCCTTTTGTCCCGAGAATCAACTCATAATCGTGAATCACGAAAAAGACATTCTTCCAATGTTACTAGAGTTTTTGCTGTATTGTCACCTTGAATCATGTAACTTAAATGCTGAAAATCTGTCGATAGGTATGTTTTGTATCAAGACTAGTTAATTTTTATTGCCATTATTCTTATATGTTTAAAATAATTTTTCTTTGTTTATACATAGCTTTGGAATGTCTTCTTGGCTGCCTTCGTGTTCTAATAAATTTAACCCATGATAATCAACAATGTTGCCGGGACGTGAGTAAATCACCTGGAATGGCGATTCTTATGCGTTTGACGACTGTAGGACAACTTCCGTATAAACAATCAATAGGTGGAAACGACAAAATTAATATGGGAAAGGAAGAAGGATCAGAAGAAAGTGTTGAGGCTACGAAATTTGATGTGCTTTTGCTGAGTATCGGGTTGCTTATTAACTTGGTGGAAATAGATGCCGGCAGTCAAGACGAGTTTCGGAAAATTGGTAATTCTTATTAACTTTCAAATCATTATACTTCTACTATTGCTATTTTCTAAATAATCAACTTTATCAAAAGAACAAAATCCAAATTGCCCTGGTACACGTAATTGTTTAAGACTTTGCACTTGTCCTTCTCGTAAGTCGGCAGTATCGTGTCTAGTTTCGTTGTACAACCATCAGATTGAGAAGGGAGACGATAAGGTTTTTTTTATAATTCAATTCGAATCAAATAAATATTTTTTATATAATGTGTATTGACAAACTTTTCTAATTGGATAGACCGATAGCAACATCGTTGCTGCATATATGGCCATATTGATTGGTTTGCTTATCAAAGACAATAAAGAAAATCAAGAATTAGTGCTTGATATCCTTTTATTTATATTTGTTTCTTCTTATAAATAAGATATGGTCAATATTCAAATAATATTAATAGTTCTTAATTCAGCATTATTATTTTTAAATACAGCGCCTCCCTGGAAACTCAGTCCAATCGCTCATTAATCTTTTACAAGATTTTGTAAAATTCCACGAATTAGTAGGAGGCGAAGCATCCACGATTGGAAATAGTGGACAAAATTCCATGAACTTGGATACATTTTTGGATGATGATGATAAACATGATCTACTTGGAGGTAATAATGATGGAATCTCTGGTGTGGTGTTACAACGATCTTCACAAAATCAGCAATCGAATGGACGCAATATCGGAGACTCGTTTCTTGAGATTGTAGATAGCTTGAAAGCTTTCGAGCAGAAACGGTTGAGTGGTATACCAATTAATTAATGACATTAACAGCTTATAAACATTATCTATTGGATATTTTTCTCTTTGGTAAATTTAAAAAAGTTTATTTGTTAAAATTTAATGGAACATTGAGGACTTTGGGTAGGTCACATCTTTTTATTTGTTCAAAATTTATACATTATTTATCGCTCGACTTTTACTAATATTTTATTGCCTTCTTCATCTTAGGCTTGTAATTATTTACATACTTACATATTACATATATACACGTACATTTATACATCTACACATATCCTTCCTTTGTATTTAGTTTCCCACTGCGAGAAAAATTATTTTGATGAGAATATAAAGACTTATATCGTTCGTTCTTTCTCTTGGTTATACATCACCTACTCGCAGCCTAGACACAAAAATTTTATATAACTGGTACTATCAAGGGATCGAACGAACGGTCAAATAAGAATAATATGTATATACTTTTATATAGATACATACATACATACATATGTATATATAGTTTTGTTAATTTGGGGTGCTCTCAAAAAATACATATATATATGTAAATTTTTGTGTGTTGTCTTTTTTCTTTGTGTATTTTAATCATCTTCAATTATAATTTTTATATCCGTATATATACATATGCCTTACATTGTATTTTAATTTTATTTCTTAAATAAATTTACACTCATTGCCAATTACGAAAGTGTAAACTTGAACATCACCTTGTCTAAACGAATTTTACACAATGTCTTATTTTATTATTGATCAACAGTAATTGCGACGATAATAATGTAGGTGAGTCTCAGACGATTAACGTTAACGCAATTATCGTTATGCGAATTTTTTAGATGGATAAGAAAAAGGTCGTTTTAATAACACACGAAATCTGCAACGTCACAACTAGGCCTATAAATTTACTATAATTTCCACCTAAATTTGCTGTGTTTAACATACGTTGATTTAGAATACAGTCAAACCTTAATTGTTATACCCAGGATTTTGTTAAATTGAGGTTTGACTACAGCTTTAGCAATTGTACTAGTATCTCGGCCTTGCATTTGTTTTCTCACACCTAATAAATAACGAGTCATCGAATAAAATATACTGAAACGATCGTACTGTTAACCACGGCGTTTTTACAGCATATCTTCTTTTCCCGGTTATTTTCAAAAGACGTAGTTTTAAAATTTCTCGCCCTGGATCACTGCTGAGAAATTTTATCATAAGATGATTGGCTAGGTCCTGGCAAATTTCGAAAAATGATTGGTTAAAAATATTCCGAATATTTTTATGACGATTCGATTAAGATCAAAAATCTAGCTTAGAAAATGAACTTTGCAAGAAGAGCATTTTTTTCGCGAATTAGTCCTTTAACAACACAAAAAAACTTGATAGTCCCACAGTTATGCACATCAAAATGCTCGCTTACATACATTACAAAACGGAATTTACACAGTTCATTGTCGAGTCAGTCAGATAAACTATTCATCGTGTGTATTTACTTTTGATTAATTAAAAGTTTTTGTTCAAACCGTTAAACTAATCGGGTTCTAAAGCATCGAGATACTCCTGAAAACAATCCTTCAGTCCCGTTTGAGTTCACACCCGAGAACCTGAAACGCGCCGAAACGATAATTGCTAAATACCCACCACAGTACAAAAAAGCCGCTGTGATACCGCTACTTCATTTAGCGCAGCGACAGTTCGGCTGGACCAGTATATCTGTAATGAATTATGTGGCAAAGTTTCTCGAGATACCACCAATGAGGGTATATGAGGTTGCTACGTTTTATACGATGTTTAACCGGTAAACGAGACATAATAAATCTTTATCGGTTTGATCTTTGAAAAATTTAATTAAGATGAATAATAATACATAGGGAACCAGTTGGCAAGTATTTTCTTCAACTCTGCACCACCACACCATGTCAGTTATGTGGATCGACTGAAATTTTGAAAACTATCGAGAACCACTTGGGAATTAAAGTTGGACAGACGACACCTGATAATCTTTTTACATTGGTTGAAGTAGAGTGTGCGGGTGCTTGTGTAAACGCTCCTGTGTTGACCGTGAATGATGATTATTATGTAAGTTATATATTTATTTATATAGAGTGAAATATTAATTACTATATTATATAAAAAAACTGTTATTAAATTTAATAGGAAGATCTCACTAAAGAAACAACAATTAAAATTCTCGATTCACTAAAGAATGGCATTATACCTAAACTTGGACCACAGACCGGACGACATACATGTGAACCAAAGGGTGGCTTAACTTCACTTACTACTGAACCGTATGGTCCAACTTTTGGGATTAGATCTGATCTATGAATTAAAAGATTTTATCTATCCGGACGAGAATTCAATCGATCAACTTAACCTAAAAATAATTTTAATGAAAATAATTAATGTCTATTTAACAATAAATAAATTAGCATGTAATAAAAAACAATTTTGTCAATATGTCATATGGCTGTAGTCGACCAGAAACCAAAGACTTTTGCAAATTAAAAACACGTGCATCGAGGTGCTCCGGTAGCTCGAAACTTATGAATTTGGAATGGTGATCGTCCGGTGTCTCATATTTTGGTTTCCTATACATCGAGAAATCACATGATCGAATGATCGGACCAGAGTATCGAAGGAACATTCAGTTGGGTTTCTTTATTTTCGTACTTGTCATTTTCCTAAAAAACTTGGGAGGTTCGGGGGTTTCCTATTTTCGTATATCATCTGTGGTTAATGTATATCTATATCGTATTTATTAATTTCAATATTGTCTGTTGGTTCTGGAAAATAGATTGTTTTGTAATGGTTCCTTTGATCAAGTAGACAACTTGCACTCTATCATTCGAGATAGTTAAACGTTTCCAAGAGGGCAATATCTGATATAATCTATTTAGTTATCATTAAATTGGAATGTACAGATAAACCTTCCTAAATGCATCCTTCCTAAATGCACGCATTTACTAATTTTCACCCGAAGTTTCTATTGATCAGAGTAGATCCCAATCTCCGATTGGATGAAATTGGTGGCGCCACTTATCATGTGGATCAGAGTGGCTAGTAAAATGAGTTATGCAGTGTAAAGTGTAAATTTATTAAAGTATGTAAAGCAAAATAAAGATTTCAAAATCTATTTTGTCTTTTAAATCCCATTCTTGGTGTTATATTAGAGCTTTTTAGCTCATTACCACTAGCAACTTTTAGTGTAGCTTCAGTCTTTGCAATTCTAATCCTTTTCATTTGGATAGCTTGTTGAATAGTTAATCGTAAACTATGAATATCTTGTTTCTCCTTATTTTTCCATTCTGCAGCAATTACTCCAAACTCTTCTTGTAACTTCTTAAACTCCATATCCTTATCATTTGTCTCGATATTCTTGTTATTTATCTTGGTGATCTTATCATTAATCTTAGTGGTCTTGTTATTAATATCAGTGATCTTACTATTTATCTCAGTAATCTTGATGATTTCATTAATTATCTTTCTGGTCTCAGTGGTCACATTATTTATCTCAGTAATTTAATATTGAGTACGCTAGTCATTCTCTATGCTATCATCATAAACTTGGAATTAACTCAGAATAGCAAAGATATATTTACATGGTAATTGTCATACTTAGAAATCATGACAAGAGCAGATATATGAAGTAACATTCAAATTATCTGTAAGATCTCTTTTTCAAATAGAATACTCTATATCATCATTTGTCATTGAATGCACTATTCAAGTATCTGAGTTAAGATTATAAATATCATTTTCATTAACATATATAGTTCCTGCAATCTTCCAGATCTGCTGTTGTCATTGCCATGGATTCATTCTTCCAATTTTTAATTCATTCAAAAAAACTGAGAAATTTAAGTCTTAGAGTACAATTTCTATAAGTAAATATACTTCACTATCCAACTGTCATCCTGGTCACTTTCTCATATATACGTATTTTAATTTATGATGAAATATCTCAATTAGATTATTTGTATCTATCATATCTCTGATGATTTCTCTTAAATACACCATCCATTTCTCATATTTTGGCTTCTATCAACATTCAAAATAATTAGCAAAGCCATTTATCATCTTATTACCTATTTTCTGCCATTTATCAATTATCTCTATAACTTATCTTTATGCTTTATTATCATTCCAATCTTCTATTTTTATCAATCACCAAAGATCTTTCTAAATGATTGTTTTATGTGGATTAGCATTCGTGCTATTGTGATTATTCAATTTTCTGTGCCAAGATCTCAGTACATGAAAATGGTATAGTAGAACTGTACTATTAGGAAAGCACTTCTTGACTACTTTAATTTCTTTCTCCACATCGTCAACCATAAAAATATCTGAACTTCACTTCTCGTATTTGGCTTTTAAGAAATTAAGCTATTTTTTTAATGTAATAGATCTCTTGAACTTGCTAATGAGAAACGCAACTGGATATTCACTTCCTGTTATTGAATGCTATATGAGAAATGTAAAAAGATAGTATCCGTATTGATTTAATCCATATGTACCATCTAGATATATAACTCTTGCAAGTTGTGTTAATTCCTTTTATTTTTTTGTTTGAAAAGTAAATATAAATCCCATATCAACCATTTTATCATCACGCTTAAATAAACAATAACTATTTGTAATAATCAACTTCATCTGCCATTTATTCAGAAACTTTAGCTCATCTTCATCAAGATAAAAACACACTTTTATTATATCATGCACAATTGTGTAAATATCATCTTTTGTTATTAGCCCATCCCATAATAGTTGAATATCTGAAGATTTTTTATTATTATAATCTTCTCTTTCTAATAACTATATCTAATCCTAAAGTTCAATTGCTCAGTATCACAAGAGTCATTATATGCTATAAGTGTCAAGTCCCTTCAGAGCACATTGTCAAATAAATTGTCAAATATTTTTAGAAAGAGAAAGTATATACAAGTCTGATAATCGATTAGGATAATGATTGTTATGTTTATAGTAGTATCTTAAGATTACTGTTGAAGAATTAATAGGGAGTACAACTTGAATATAACTTTTACATCCACATTTTTTTGTTTCTTTTTGTGCAGGTTGTGGTTTCTTGCAGAAATTCTTTCTAACAACACTCTTATACATCCCATAATGATGACACTACCATCGTTCTGTCCATTTATTTTTATTTCTCATACTAGGTTGTTGTCAATATTCATGTAGAACATAGTTAAGTCCTGCTTTTCTGAGATCTTTAATCCATTTCTTATATTCTGCTATTGAGAAAGAATAGATTTTAACTCTCTTTATTTCTTGTAATCCTTTATTCATTATATTATCATCATCTACTATCTCCTATATCTGGCCAACTCTATCTGTCGTATCCAGAATGTGATCAAGCATGTCATCAAGCTCATTATCACTAATATCCATATCAGCCACTTTATTGATATCAAAAATCACTTCAATATCAAGTGGCATATCAGTCTTTTCAGTATTAATAATTATAGATAATAATAACATAATGATTTTTTAGGATATGTGAAATGCAAAATTTCAGATGTTGACATGTCAGTGATCATGTTAAGAGATTTTTCACAAGAATTAATTGTATAACTATAATAGATAACAAATATTATTTTTTTCTTTCTCTTTCTTTGTTAGTTCTTAATCATTATTATAATTTATACATTTTTCTTTCTATAGACATATAAATATTACGCTATTCCACTTTATTGATGAGAAAATAATAATATTATAGTAATATTTAATAAGTTACATCATTTCTTAACATATTCGTTATTATTATTTTTAACAAGAGTTTTTACATCTTTTTTTATTTTATAGAAATTGATAATTATGATTGATATTATTATGCGATATGATGTTCTAATATTAATGGAAGCTTATTGAGAAGAAATATAGAGCCAGTTATTATTTTTATTATACATTATATCTTTTTTTATTTTAATCAAAGAAATCAATAATTTAATTAATATTACATGATGTGATATTATAATATAATAGAAGCTTTAAACTAAATTATTTACTATTAAGAGTATAGGAGTCTTCAAAATTTTCTTATAGTGGGTTTTCTTATAGTGGTACATGAATATTCTGTCTTAATTATATGATAGGATTTAGATGTATCTTGTACAAACATATCAGTTATCTCTGGATAATTTTATTAGATAATAATATCAGTCAAGAGATCCAGCTTTTGTATAATATCTTTTTACTGAAAAAATACTTTATAATAGGTCTAATAGAAACTAAAAGAAGTATTTATGTGAGTTAACAATTCACAAGTGGAATTCCTAATAAGTCTAATTCATATTGAGAACTAGAAATAAATGCATCACTCAACTATGATTTACAGAGCAGATACAACCATTTATGAGAAGTTCAACTATGAATTACAAAGTAATATCAAATATCAGTTGGCCAGGCTGATATTCACTCACCTATAATCTTAAACAATGGAATTTATTTTAGTTTTTCAATAAAGAAACTCAAGAAGAGTTATTTGTACATGTAAATAAAGAATATGACTATATATTCAGGTGATAAGCCATTAGCCATACTAGCTCACATGATAAATAGTACTACCAATTTTATCTAATTGGAGATTAGGATCTACTCTGACTAATAGAAACTTCGAATGAAAATTAGTAAATGCTAAATGCACATCCTCTTTAAATGCATCTCTTAGTCTGGTTCCAAGTTCAGACCATAGTACTAAGTATACATTCTCCATATTCTGCATATGCAATAACTTTGCCAATCCTATTATATTAACATTATCTTCTTAAATACACTTATGTAATATTTTAATTACAATTGATCAATAGAATTTTACACTCCATTTTTTATCAGTCATATTATCAATATTTATTAATAAGTGATATTTAACATAGTATACCAGATATTTACATGATTAACTATACTATAATTGTGTAATATAATAGATATAAGACTTTTTATATAGTTTAAAATATAAAATTTTTGCTAAATTTTCTGTATAAAAAAAAAAGACAAATCAGTTTGCATATTCTTAAATATTCACTTAAGCATTCTGACAAAAGTAATCCTACAAGTTTAGAACAAGCAATTTTAAATGATTTTCAAAGACATAGAAATTCTAAGTGTATGACTACAAAAAAGATTCATTGGTCCATATATTATTTGTGAAGCAAAAGGATTTGAAGATAAGTTTCAAAGATTTACTGAAGATGCTTATCAGAAAGTACTATAACATGAAATCTTGAATTCTATATAAATATTAAATATTACTCAGTTTTATAATAGTTATTACATAAGTTATATTATGAATGATATTAATATTGAGAAAAGTGTCA
This sequence comes from Ambispora leptoticha, assembly GCA_910591765.1. NCBI lineage: Eukaryota > Fungi > Glomeromycota > Glomeromycetes > Archaeosporales > Ambisporaceae > Ambispora > Ambispora leptoticha. The sequence continues at coordinate 1,010 of CAJVPS010000894.1, read as the reverse complement.
AGATATCTGAGAGCATCATTTTTTTAAAGAGATAGTGAAAAGATGATAATATAGAAGATGAAGTGATAAAAGATCAAATTGATTGTGATGATAATTAATAAGAATAGAAAATGAAGCCATCAAAGATGAGTGATAATGGAAGAATTAGTAAAATTAATTTTATTGAATGTGTTAAATTGATGATATACATATTTTATATAAGAGAAAAGAAAGAAAGAAAGAAAAACTATCAATATATGATTGAAAGTTATTTTAGATGAATTTGAAGTCAGAAAATATTCATCTCAAATTATTTCTTAACCTACTTGAAAAACTAATTAATCTGAATGATAGAGATCTTGTGAATTATACTATCTCATAATAACAGAAAGATCTCTTATTCTTATATTATTTTCTCACAAAGATTAAAAATAAACATATTAACATATTAAAAAAAGTTATTGCTAAATTTTTAAATCATTTAGGTATCTTTGATCAAGCAATTGATACTTTATTTAATATATAGTTGAGTTTTACATCAAGAAAGAATCAATATGAGAAAAATATTATATCTTCTATTCATAGAGATAATATCACAAGAAAACTTGTAAAGTATCAGATGAATATGTTAATTGCTAATATTAATAATTATTATAATATTTATAATTTATATATTCTAATAATTATGTTAACTAATATGGTTATTCACATAAATATAGTTCTTACTATTTTAATATCTACAGTAAGTATAATTTCAAAGAGTATTAAAGATGCAAATATACATAACCTATAACTTGTTAATAGTAATATTTTGATTATTTAAATAGAAAATTAGTTTATGACTTTTCTATCTCAATTATTTAATGATCAGTTTATAAGAAAATCTATTTATGCTAAAAATAATTTACTTAATAATGTAACAATTTTGATTAGATTATCTTCCTTTAGATCTTTTTTTAGTTTAGATCTTTATTTTGCGCTATCTGTATAACAGATTAGCTTTGTATTACATTTTTAAGAAGATCATTTTC
>CAJVPS010000893.1:0-18904 GCA_910591765.1 Ambispora leptoticha | reverse complement strand
AAATATAATAAATTAAATATATATAATAATAAAAAAAAGAATGAATAAAATTATAAAGAAAATAATTAATTAAAAATATCAATAATCTAAATTAATAATTGTGATACATATAGTAATAATCTGAGTAATAATGTGCTAAATCTAGATATATTAAATACATAATGATTATCTGTGTATTCAGAGTGAAAATAATCCTTTTAAAATATAATACAAAGCTAATCTGTTATACAGATAGTACAAAATAAAGATCTAAACTAAAAAGAGATCTAAAGGAAGATAACCCAATTAAAATTGTTACATACCTCTCTACTTAAAGTATAATATTCTTATTATATTCAAGAGCATGATTTCTCAAAGGCATTAACTTTCTTTATAGCATTTTTCAAGTTATCAAGAGATTTTCAAGTTGTATTATAGAGAGAATAATCTAGCTATTTGATAAGATATTGAATTTTGTGATAATAAATTTTTTATCAAGAATATTTTCTACTTTATATTCTTCTTTATTATTAGAGATAATGATTGCTGGTGGTGGTTAATATCTATTAAATTCATCATCAGGATTATATTTTTTTAGAAGTGATATATGAAATACTGGATATAATTTCATATTTTGTGGTAATTGCAATTTGTAGATGACAGAAGATATTTTGGTGATGATTTCATAAGAACCTATAAACTTTGATGCAAGTTTCTTGATTATTCTTTATTTATTAACTAGAGATTCTATATTGCAAGTAAAAAGAAGAACTTTATCTTCAAGATTGAATTCTTCAAATTTTTTATGTTAATTTGCATATTTTGACTATCTTTCTTGGACTTCAAGTAATAAATCTTTAGCAGTTTTTATCATGATATTCCAATACTTTATGAAATCTTGAGAGGTTGTAATATTATTTTATTATGACAGAGTATTGATAGGTATATGAGATATCTGTTCACAATCTAATTCAAAAGATATATGACCTGTTGAAGTATTTTTACTATTATTATAAACAAATTCTGTAGCTGCTAAATTTTTATCTTATCTGTTTTGCTAATAGGTGATATATTCTGAATATCTCTTTCAAAGTTCTATTTAGTCTTTCTGTTTGGCCATCTGTCTATGGGTAAAAGGCTGTAGATATAGCAAGTTTAGTTCTAAGTTATTCAAAAAGAGATTTTCAAAAGTGACTTATAAATTTTGCATCTCTATCTGATATTATAATTGCAGATAAGCCATGTAATTTAAAGATATTTTTAAAGAAAATTTTTATAACATTAGGTGCAGTTACAGTAATTGTGATTGGTATAAAGTGTATTCTTTTTAATAGTTTATCTATAAATACTACTATTATATCATATCCAAACTTGATGGTTGGGAGTTGAACTATAAAATTCATGGTAATATATTCCTATCTATATTTTGGAATGGCTAAAGATTATAATAATCCTGTAGATTATTAATTACTACTTTTATTATGCTGACAAGATTTACAACTGGTGATATATTTGTAAATACTTTTGTTTATCTTTAGCTAATAATATTATTGAGATACTGTTATATATGTTTTGTCAATTCCAATATATCTAGCTATTGATACATTATGAAATTCAAACAATATTTTTGCCTTCAAATTTTTGTAACTAAGTGACTGGTATTCTTTAAATAAAGTAATTCATCTTTCAATTCAAAGTTCTTTGATTTGTTGTTTTGGATTGATATTGCTAAAGTTTTTTAAGACTTCATATATTTCTATAAAATATTTATCTGTTTGATACTTCTCTATCAAGTCTTCTTTTTCTATTAGATTAGTGATGACAACTAAAATATTTGCTAGATGTGATTGATATGAGAGTGTATCTGCTACTATATTATTTTTGTCAGGATTATATTTTACTTCAAATTTACTAACTTGTAAAGTTTCTAATTAGTGAGCCTGTTTCTTTAAAAGATTGTATTGTATTTTAATATATTTCAAAGAGGTATAGTCTGTAATAACTATGAACTTTTGATCTTCTAGATATAATTTTCAGAGTTTAATAGTATATATAATAGCAAGTAATTCTTTTTCATAAATCAGGTAGTTTTGTTCTGCAGATGAAAGTTTTCTTAATTCAAAAGCTATTGGTTGGTCATTTTTGTCTTGGTTTTGACTTAATATAGCTTCTATAGTAAAATCTAAAGTATCTGTGGTAACTGTAAATGGTAGTTTAAAATCAGGTAACAACAAGACTAATGCTAATATAAGATATTACTTTAGTTGTTCAAATGCTTATTGTGCTATTATAAACTATTCATACTCTTGATCTTTGTGTAGGAGTACTGTGAGTGATAAGACAGTTACTAAAAAATCTTTCACAAATTTTCTGTAATAACTTACAAGATCTAGAAATAAGTGAAGTTCTGATACATTTATTAGTGCTGGCCAATCTCTAATAATGACAATTTTTCTTTGATTAACAGAGATATCATCTGCTAAAATAAAGTATTCAAGATATTCTACATATTGTTAAATAATATTACACTTTTTCCACTTGGCATATAGTTTATATTTGTGAAGTATTTCTAAGATAGTCTGAAAATATTAAATATATTCTTTTTTTATTTTACTATATATTAAGATATCATCTAGATATATAATTACAAATTTATCAAGATAATTATAAAATATATTATTTATAAGTATCATAAAGTTGGCTGATGCATTAGTAAGACTAAAAGATAGGACTAAAAACTTATAGTATCAATAGCGAGTTCTAAATATTGTCTTGTGAATATCTTCTTTTGCAATTTGAATTTGATAATATCCTAAATATAAATCTAGCTTTGAAAAGTATTTTGAATCTGTGAATATATCTATCAGCTTATTAACTTTGAATAAAGAATAGTAATTCTTGATAGAAATTTATTCAAAGTTCTATAATCAACACATAATTTTAATGTATCTTCTTTCTTATATATAAAAAGAACTGGTACTTCAAAAGATAAAATACTTGGACAAATAAAATCTTTCTATATTAAATCAGTCAATTGTTTCTTGAGCTCATTTATTTCTGTGAAAGAAAATCTATAGGTAGATCTGGATAATGATTCAGATCCTGGAATTAGCTTAATTTTATGATTAATTTTTCTCTTGGATGATAGTTAATTTAGTAAGATTTCTTGAAATATATCTTGAAATTTTCTTTTGATGTCTAGTACTTCTGATAAAAGTAACTTTTCTTTTATTTCTTTTTTATTTTCAGTATTATTATGATGTATGATAAAGAGCTCTGTATCTGCTAGCAGATTTGCAATTTATTGTTGTGAAATGTATATTAAATTACAGCTAGAGCCTGATTTTACTTCATTATTAGCTTGTACTTTTATTGTTTTTGAACTATAAATAAAGATAATGGTATTATTTCTCCAGTTTATAATTAGGTTGGCATGAAATAACTAAGATTTACCTAGAATAAAATTATATCTCTATAATTTTAATACCTGTGTATTCATCTTATATATTCTATAGATGTCTAACTTTAATTCATCAATCTTTATCATTGTGATGGTAGTTATTTTTTTACCATCTATAAATTCAACTATAACTGGTATAATCTTTTGTAATTTAACTTTATTCTTTTGTACAAATTTTTCATTAACAAAATTTCTGGATATGCTATTATCAAGTAATATTCATGCTGATTTGCTATTTACTTGGTTATTAAATTTCAGTAATCTTTTGCTATTGTCTTCTAAATGAGCAAACTCAACTCTTTCATAAGATTATAAAGATTCTTCTTGTTTATCTTCAATATTTACAATCTTTGTCTTTGGTTTTGAATAATAATTTTTGATAAAGTGATCTGGTTTATTACAGTTATAATATATACCTTTGGGTTTATTATTCTTCTGATTGTTATTATTCTTTCTGTTATTGTAATAACTTTCTGTCAGGTCTAATTCCATAGATATAGAGCTATTATTCTGATAGCTTCTGTGTGAGTTCTGAGAACAATAACTATTGTTATTTCTACTTGGTAAGCCTAGAGATCTGCTTTATTTATACATAGTTATATCATAGTGAATAGCTAATTTTTAAGCTTCTTTTAAGATTTTTGATATCTGGTAACTTATTTTTATTTTTGTGACTGGTTTTAGATCTTCTATAAAATATATAATCTGATCTAAAGCACTCATATCTATAATTTATCCAACTATATTTCTGAACTTTATATCATAATCTTGTACAGATTCTGTTTGGTGAAGGAGATGAAGTTATCTATAAAGATATTATTGATAATATGATGATTAGAAGGCTTCTTGAAGTGCTATAATAAAATTATCCCAATTCTCAAAAGATGTTATATAATTATCAGTCTTGCATTTATTGAGATATCAGTATAATACTATATCAGTAAAGAAGATTATTGTATATTATACTTGTGTCTTTTCATTTATAATTTCTTGAGTCAAGAATATGATTTTAGTTTATATAATCTAAACAAGTATATTTTCATTTAGTTTTCCAGAGTATGTAGGTAATTTTACTAAAAGATGAGGTAAGAGCTTGGAATCAAAGGGATTATCTTCTTTTATAGCCTTGATTAATTCAGTTATGCTTGTCATGAATTGTATAAATTGTTCTGAATTCATTTTGATAAAATATTATTTTATTAAAAACTAAAATGTGTGTGCATGATGTAGTGTGTGATGTATAAGTATAAAATATTAAAGGATGGTATTTATATTAACTGTATTCACTATTACCAAGTTGTAAGATTATTTTGTTAATGATTATAAACAAGATAAAATACAAATATAAATAAGTTTTAATTTTATAACTTATGATTGTTTTTATTATTTAAAGTATTCAGATCTGAAAGAAAATTACAGAATAGAGAGGTCTTATTTATAATGAAGAAATGAATACAAAAAATGAATAAATTAATAATAAAATCAATTTTAAAATACATATGATTAAACAGAATTAATTAACTTAATTCATATCTTCAGAGGGCAACTAATTATAATCCAATAAATAATGATAATTATAAATATAATAAATTAAATATAAATAATAATAAAAGAAGAATAAACAAAATTATAAAGGAAATAATTAAAAATATCAATAATCTAAATTAATAATTGTGATATACATAGTGATCATCTGAGTAATAATATGCTAAATCTAGATATATTAAATACATAATGATTATCTGTATATCCAGAGTGAAAATGATTTTCTTAAAATATAATATAAAGCTAATCTATTATACAGATAACGCAAAATAAAGATCTAAACTAAAAAGAGATCTAAAGGAAGATAACCCAATTAAAATTGTTACAGATATTAAAAGATATTGAAAGATATTTAAAATATTAATATTGAAAGATTTTAAAAGATATAGAAAAGTATTAAAAGATATTTTATTATTTTATCAAATATTTAAAAAGGATTTTTAAATATATTATTATAGTAAATATATAAATATATATAATAAATAATTCAAAAATATGAATCTTAAATGAAAAATAATATATTATATCTAAATATAGAAATATAATTATAAAGAATAAATATAATAAGAGAAATAAAAGTATAATTATAGAAAAATAAGAGTAATTATAAAATAAAGTATAAAATTATAAAAATATAAAATTTTATATAACCAAAGAAAGATTATGAAATTAAGAAATTTTATATTACTATAATAATATATAGCTCTTCTTCAAAAAATTTTTGCTTTTGCAAAAATCTATTAATAATCCTTAATAGTTTCTTCTTGTTCAAATGATATAACTTGGATAATATAAATTCAAATTAATTATTAAGTACTTCTTCTTTAGACTGATAAATAAAAAAGACTTTCTGGATAATATTATATAATTTGTTATATATATACTTTTCAAGAAAATCTTTAATATTTTTTTAAGTTCTAAGATATCTTTTGAATATTTATATAGTTAAGTTAAAAGTAATTATTCAAGTTTATAATATTAAGTTATTATTTAATTATTATTATTTAATAAATTATTATAAAGTAAAAATATTATTTTTTTAAGTTTTATTAGCTAGTTTTTCTTATAAGTAAGTTTAACTTCTTCTAATACAAGAATAAATAACTTAGATTTTCTTTAGAAGTAATTAAACTATCAGAATTTATAAACTCTAATTCTTCTTTAATATTTCTTTATTAATATTAACTTCAAATTTATTTTTTGATAAAGTAATAATAAAGATATTTAACTAGTTAAAGTCTAAGTTAGTAGTTATATTAATTAGTTTAAAAGATACTTCAATTAGTTTAATTATTATCTGGAGTTCCAAGAGAAAAGTATTATTAATTTCAATATCTTTAATAAATCCAGATTGCATGAGTAAATTTAAAAATGAAATATAAATTTCTTGTCCTATATTATTGTAAGAGAGTAATTCAAAAGTCAAAAAGTAATTATTTCAAAAGAATATTAAATAAGAATCTCTTAATATATCTCTCTAAGAAATTTAATTATTTGAAAGATAATCCAAGTAGATAATTGAGACATGATAGAAAATAATAAAAGTAAAAAGTATAAAGAATTTAAAAAGATATAAGATAATAAAAATGAAAGTAATAGATAAAAGTAAAAATATAAAAGAATAAAGAAAAAGATAAGAAAAAAAGAGAGGATAATTATATAAATTCTAAACTAATAATTTATTATAAGTGCTAAGATATTAAAAATATTAGGAAAAGATAAATATAAAATAAATAAAAATAAGATAGAAGATAATTTTGAATATAGAAATAACAAAAATTAAGAAATAATCTATGTGAGTTACTTAATAATAATTTGTAATTCAAAGTAATCTTGATAATCATAATAATATTTGAGTTATCTTTTATTAATAGAATACTTAAGAATATTTTTATTCTGATTATGAATTTTATAAGAGTTATATTTAGCATAATCATAAATATAATATTATTCTTTATTTCAAGTAAGATAAAATTTATCTTTAATTATTAAGTATTATTTCATGTTGAATATTAATACTTATTTTTAATTTCAAAAATTATTTCTTTTTAAATTTTGTTATTATATCTTTAAGAATATTATAATTATAATTCTTCTATATTTTGTTTTGCTTCTAATATTTATTAAAATAATTAATCTATTATATAATATATTCATTATATTAATTTTTCTTTTTCTATAGAATCTTCTTTTAAATGAATAGGAATTTTTAATTCAATTAGCAATTTAATATTTCATAAAAAAATGATTTATACTTTATTGTTAAATTTTAATTGATTCAATAAATAAAAAGAATAGTAGAAATGAAAGTATTCTATTCTTGTTTATGTACTATTATTAATTTTTATAATATTATATATAGTATTTTATTAAAATCTTTATTATTTTATTTATTTGTAAGTAATAAGATGAAGAAAATTTATGTTTGATTTCAAATTTTATTAATTATTTCATTAATAAATTCTAATTTATTATTCAATTAAATTTCTTTAGAATATTCATGTCTATAAATTATTTTTTTAAAGATAAATTTTATAATTATAATAGCTTTCTTATCAGAAATTACTTTAGCTTCAAGCTATTTTGTAAGATAATTAATTACTATAATGATATATTATTTCTCAGTTATTATTATTTTATTAGATCAATGATTATTCTGTTGAAAGATTATTCAATTTTAATAGAATATAAAGATTATTTAGTAATTTTTTTATCAGTTCACTAACAATTTTATAAGTCTTCACATAATTTTTTATATCAGTTTTCATATTATTCTATTAATATTTATTTGTAATTTATTGATAAATTTCTTTATATTCAAAAATATTTAGATAATGAATTTGAATATAAATTGATAAGAATAGCTTCCATTTTATTTTTTTTAATAACTTTAAGAGGTATAGTTAGTTTTTTTTTTGTTAGTTTTATATAATATGTTATCAATTTATAAAAAATATTTTACTTGATTATGTATTTTTCATTATTATTTAAGAATTGATTCTACAGAATAAGTTTTATTATTTAAATATTATTATAAATTATAGTAAGTTATTAAATTCATATTATTATTATAAAAAAAAAGTTATTTAATGATTTTCTAAATATATATAAGATAAAATATAAATATTTTAATTTTTTCTTTTAGGCTAATAAGTAATAATAAAGATATATTCTATAAGAGATATGATCTATCAGTTTATTTTAGCAAAATGACTTTGTTAATTTTTAAATAACCATCTTAAAGTATTATAATCAGTAATTATTTTAAAAACTATTTTAAGTAAATAATAATAAAATTATCTAATAGTTCATATTACTACTAGTACTTTTTCAATTACTTTATATTTTTGTTCAATTAGTTTTAAGATGATACTTGCATAAGTAATTATTTATTATCTTTCATCTTTATCTTTCTAAGATAGAATAGCTTTGAGTTTTGAATCTGAGATATCAGTATAAAGATAAAATTTCTTTATAAAGTCAGAATAAATTAAAATAGATATAGTTATAAGATATTATTTAATTTATTAAAAAGCTTCTTTTTATTTTATAATTCAAATGAATAGTTCTTTATTTCAAAGAAGTTTGAATAGAAAGATAGTAATTTAAGAAAATTCTTTTATAAATTTTTTGTAATAATTAGATAATTCAAGAAATAATCTTAATTCTTTAATAGTTCTTGATTAAGAAAAGTCTTTTATCTTCTGAATAGTTGATGAATTAGAAGAAATTTTTTTTCAATTATTATATAGTGTGAAATATTAAAAACTGAAATAAAAAAATTACTCATTATGCTTTAACCAATAACTGAACTTACATAATATTTTTAATCAAGTAAGTTAATAATATAAAGTTTATTTTTTATTATTAAGCTTTTTTTTAATAAGAGATATATTTCTCTTCTTTTTTGATTACAAGTTCACAATACTCTCTCATGAAATCTACTAAATTATTTAAAATAGAGTTTTGAATTTTCTCCCACTTCTCTAACATAAATCATCTCAATTCAATCTGATTTTTTGGCATCCACATCTCAATCTTACTCTTAATAATACTCTATAGATTCTCAATCAGATTCAAGTCAAAACTATTAGAAGATCAGTTCATAACTTGCAGTATATTTTCAGCAAGAAATTCTCTAGTAAGACAACTCATATATTTCAGGTTATTATTTTGCTGAAAGCATTATCTATTCTCTAACATTTTCTTTATTTCCAGTAGGTGTTTATGAAGGATATTTATATAGAATTTGGTATTCATAATTTGTAAAAAACAGTATAAACTCATCTTTTTATTTTTGTAGAATTCACTTTATGCAAAAATCTTAGTACAATTTTTAGATATATATTAAACAGATCATTCCTCTTTTTGATATTAATATTCTACTATATTTTAAAATAGTTGAAATGTAGTTTCATCTGTAAATAAAGTCTTCCTTCAGTTATCATTAATGTGTTTTTTCATCTATTCCACATGTTTTTTTATATGTAGTGATAAGCATGAGAGTCATAACTGGAAGACTTTTTTCAAAGTTCATAATTATTAAATATCTTCCTATAGTTCTATATAAGACTTCAATACTTATTTTTGATAATTTTATAGTTAGAGTTCTTGTTAAGAGAGAGGAATCCTGAAAAACATACTTCTTTAATTTATGAGATGCTTCAGTTATCATTTTTCAGAGCTGATAGTTATTATATACATATTTTGTTATATTAGTTTCTTTTAGTTATTTTAAACTGTTATATATAGTTGAGGAGGCTATATTAGTTTTTTTTTGAATCTTCTTGATATTCCTAATATCTTTAATCCACAAGAATTCTATTATTTAGTACTAAATCTCTCTCTCACTACTCATTTTTTGTGCAAAGAAAAAAATTTCTTTTTTTAATGTCAGTATAAATAAATGTATTACAGCTTAAGTCACAAAACTTAATTTATTTATTATTTTAAAAAATATATATGTATATATATAAATAATGTTAATTACATGAATTTTTTTCTGTGGAAATTTTTTCCAGTTTTCAATATCTCATACTGTATATTCAAGAAAAGATAGTTCTCTTCTGCAAAAGTTATATTTTTCTAAATTGAGTTTTAAATTGATATTTCAGATTCTGTAAAATACTTTATTAAGATAATTTATATATTTTTCAAAATCTTTTGAGAATATATTCAAGTTATTAATATACATTTTAGCAAAATTCTGATTGTATTTATCTAATATAATATCTATAACTTATTAAAAAGTTATTAAAATATTATATAATTCAAAAGATATAATATTAAATTCAAAAAGTTCTTTTCTGGAAATGAAAGCAGTTTTAGATTTGTCTTTTTCTTTTATTTTAATTTATTAGTATCCAGAAATTAAGTCCATAGATAAAAATCAATAAGTATTTCTAAATAAGTTTATTATTTATTAATTTTAGATAATAAATATATATATTTTCAGATAATAATATTTATTTTTCTATAATTTATATAAAATCTTTTCTTTTTATTCTTTTTAGAAACTATAATAATAGGTAAAGTCCAAGGATTAGTTAATAATCAGATTGTATTTACTTCTAACATTCTTTAAATTTCTTCAAATATAAATAATTGATCTGCAAGAGTAATTCTATAAGATTATTATTTAATAAATAATTTATTTCCAGTATATATCTCATATTAAATTATATTATTTTGATCAAGTTAATATTATTCAGTTATAAAAATATCAGTATTATCTTCTAATAATTGAGTAAAAAGGTAAAAAGTCTTTCTTAATTTATAGTTAACTTTCATTATTTAATAATTTTTTCTTCTTGTTCTTATTTCAATAAATAGATATAAGCTTCTTAATAGTTAATGAATTCAAATTCAGCTATTCATCAACTAGATTATCTAAGTTCTTTTCTAGTAGAAGTTATTCAACAGAGACAAATTATAAAATATTAGTTAAGTAATTTTTTGATTAGATTCAATAATATAATCATCTTCAAAATTATTTTAAATAATAATATTGATATTTTTAGTATATTTAGAGTTAATAATTTTATTTTTAATATTGATTTCTTATTTGATGAGATATAAGTAAAATATTACTTAATATATAACTTTTATAAGAATTTCTATAATAATATAAATATCTATTAATATAACTTGATATAATAAAATTCTGATTACTTCTTTATCTACTAATATAACTTGATATAATAAAATTCTAATTACTTCTTTTACAGTATAATAAATATTATAACTAAAATCAGTTAGATGAGCTTTTTCTGATAATTTTTCTTTATTTTAATTATTATAAACTTTAATTATATAGTATTTATTATTTTATTTCACAGAGATATCTTTTAAATAGTTATTAAATTAATATGAAAGTTTATTAAATATCTAATAAATAATATTAAATTTTTTTTGTATCTCATTTAATTTGAGTTAAGAAGATTAATTTGAAATAGAAACAAAATTTAATTCTTTAATTATTTTATTAGTTATTGCTTCCTTTTGAATTGATTTTAAAATTATAGGATATTTTTCTTTATCTAATTTAATTAGAAGTTCAGATTATATAATTATTATATTTATTATTATTATATAGAATTAGATATTCTTGATAGAGTTTCACATTAATATAATTTAAATAAACAAGTTATTATTTTCAATTAGAACTAAGTTGCTAATAGATATATTAAAATATTTCAATAACAGAGACTTTTATAGAACTTTTATAGATAATTTCATGAATAAAGTTATCTTTATATATAAAGTAAAATAGAATTGCTTTGCCAATTTTATTATATTCATCATAAACTTCTAATAATATTTCTCATTTTCTGAGCTTATTAATTGTTCTGATATTTTTTCTCTATTCTTTATAATTAAACTAATAAATAAATTGATATTCATAAATACAGAAGTATCTTTTCTTATAACTTTTAGTGACAAATATATTTCTAGATTTATTATATTTATTATATTAAGAATAAATAGAAAGATTTAGTTTTTTTCTTAAATATAATTATCATATACAGTTATTTTTTCTTCATTCATTTTGAAATAGATTTTAGTATAATACCAATTAATATATTTCTTATATTCTTTACATCTTTCAATCTGAGAATTAGGATAAATTTGTTGTGAAGTAAATTGATATAAATTAAAACTTTTTTTTACTTTTTTATTAATAAAAAGTTCTTGTTTAACTTTATTAGTCCAGTCTTTATTTGTTTTGAATTTAGCATAAAAGAGTTTATAAATTTTGATAGTTATTCAGTTAGCAAGATTATTATAGTATTAGTAATATTAGTACTTAGATATAAAAAGATTCTATAGTATTAATATTGGCTATTTGATTCTTGCTAGTCAAATAATTATTAGTTATTTTAATTATATTTTTGTATAAACTATTTGTCAAGTTATTTATAATCTTTCTAGATATATTTCTTTCATTTAATTTTAATTTTTTCTTGATAAGCTTGTACTTTATAAATTCTCTTAACACTTCAAAAAATTTGAAAAGTATATCTTCAAAATTAATATCTCTTAGATTTTAGTTAGAAGTTTTAATAAGAATTCAAACTTTTTTGATAATGATTTCAATATTACTATCATCTTGAATTTCTTGTCATCTAGAGATTGTGATATTCTAATTATCATGAGAAAAGTTTTATTTTTTAGATATTATTTTTCAAATTTGCTTTCAGAATTTTCTTTTAATTCATCTTTTTTAGAACTTATTTCATTAAATATAGATTCTTCTCTATTACCATAAATAAATTTAATTGTTATTTTATCTTTCTGATTATTATATTCAAAAGTTAAAAGTTTTTCCTGATATCAATATTAGCTTTAATTTTATTCAAAACATTCATTCCAATAATTATTGAGTAGATCTTTACTTTAGTAATATCTATTTTAGTTGGAATTATGATTCTATCAATATTTAAAAGTAGATTATTAATAGTTTCAAGAAATTGTTTAGATACTCTATTTATATCAGATATAGAAATATTTAAATTACATTATATTTTCAATTCTATATCTTTAATAAAATTATATATAGTAATATATTCAGAGATACTAGTATTGATAATTAAATTAATAATATTATTTCTAATTTTTACTTCATATTAGACAGATATGATTTAAGTTTTTATCCAAGTAATACTCTTCTTTTTCTTTTAGATTTAAGTACTATAACTTGATATATTTCTTTTGATAACTAAGTTCTTTAGAAAAGTGATATCTAAACAAGTTGAATAACTATAATATTAGCTTTCTATTAAGCTAAATTTTCTAGAATATTATAAGATTCAACTATAATAATAAGTATAAATAAAATAATTTTATTTTTCTTTTGTTGAATAGTTTTCTTGATGAGTTTTTCTTCAAGAATTTAGCATTATTTATATTTTGATCAAGAATAATTTCAGAAGTATCTTCTTATTTATTTTCTTTATTATTATTTGATTCTTTATTTTTTTCAATAATTTTTTTATAAAGTTAATCTACAAATCTGATTTTATAAGAAGTAGTTCTGGAATTTTTGGTTTTTCTTTTAGTAGTCAAATATTCATATATATCAAGTATGAATTTATATTATCTAGTTTGATAATTAATATTTAAATACTATCAGTAAGAGTTTGTATTTGAGCTAAAAATAAATTTTGATTATTATTAATTTTCTGATTATTATTAATATTTGCCTAATTTGATGATATATTATTTTATTATTGATTATTTTTATTTGTTCTTTAATAATTATTTTTAAAGTTATTCTAATTATTTCTATATAATTATAGCTAAGAATAATTAGAATAAATATGATTTGGCTTACTATAATTATAATAAGTAAAAATTAATTTAGAGTTTTGATTATTAGATTAATAATTAAAGTTATTTTTGTTATAATTTAATTTTTTGTTAGTTTTAATATTTTTTATTTACTAGTTAAAATCTTGAAGTACTATTAAAATAATATTTAATATTAAGTTATTCTGAATTTGAAATTGGTAATATCTATAAATTAGAATATTTGTATTAGCTTTTTCTATATTTTTTACTACTTGAATTATATTTAGGAAAGTTTTATTAGCTAAGATTTGTATTTATTTTCTAATTTTCAATTTGAGTTCTCTTTTATAAGTTTTAATTTTATATTCTTTTAAATATTTATTTTTAGAATTTACTTTATAAAGTAGATTAATAAATTTATCTATATATTTTTCTATAATACCAGTCTATTATAAGATTTTAATCTCATCTTATCATTAATCAATTCTTTTTCTAATTCATAAATAAGCAATAAATTGGTGACTAAAACTATATTACTGATTATTATTATCTAATATTTTAGCTATAACAAAAAAAGTATTAGTTACATAATTTTCTAACCAATATCTAATATTTGGCTATATTATATTATTACAACTAATATTAGAGTAATAGTATACTTTGCAGATCTTTAATTAGCCAAGTCAAAAAAATTATTATTAGCTTTACTATAATACTATAATATACTAAATAATTTTAATTTTTCTTTTTTTTCTAGAATTAATATAATCAAAATATGAGTTTTTTTCTTTTAATTTTTCAATTTCTTGTTGACTATGAACTTGTAATATCTTCTAATATTTATTAACCACTTTTACTACTGGCTTCAACAAGTTATTAAAGATATCTACAAAATAATCATTATCTATTTCTTGTTTGTATAAGATAAATATAGTTTCTATAGTTTTTTTATAAGAAATAATCTTTTTTTATCTTTTATTAATTATATTATATCTTATAATTATTGATAAGTTAATAATACTTGAGCTTTCTTTTTTAACAAGATTAGTTATTATAAGTTATCACTTTCTTTATCAAAATTATTTATTTTATATTAAGACCAGATTATTTACTAAATTAATTATTAATACTTTATCTTTTTCAAAAATAAGTAAAGAATAATCATGTTAATATATTATTTCTGAGAAGATAAACTAGAAATAAATATCATCTTTCTTTGCAACAAGATACTTATAGATAAAATAATAGCTATGAAGATATACTGGACAAGAATATATTCAGTTATTTATATTAATATCATAGGTTTTATTCATATCAGGCTGAATTTTTATGATTATTACTTTTCTTCAATTAATTTTAAAATTATTTTATCATAATAAAAATATTCAATTTTCTTTAAATTGATTTATTTTGAGATCAAAATCAGTATCAATTATTCATAAGAATCTGAGTAAGATAATTCAGATATAGTCAATTATAATTATATTTATAGTTATATTTAAGAATTTGTCAATAACTTTCTATAATTATGATGATTTATATTAATAATATAATAACTGGATATTCTAATCAAGAAAAAAGTTTCTAATCTTTTTTATTATACCAGTTTATTTATAGATATTTCTATAATTTAACAAGATTATGATTATAATAAAACTGATAAATTTTCTTTATACAGTTTTGATAGATTTTAGTAGAGCTTCAGAAAATATTCTTAATTATTAATATAAGTAAATATATATTTATGTATCTTTTTATTATATTCAAGAGTTTTTTAATAGAATCTTCTGGATATAAATTTCTAATATTTCAATTTGGTATTCAGAAAGAATCAATAAAATTAAACTATTTGTAAATTTCTAAAGCTTTTGCTATAGTATATATACTTACTTTTAATTTCTTGTTTTTTAATTATTTACTAATAGCATACTCAAGATATTAATAATATAACTGAAGATTAGTGATATCTGATCATGTCTCACTTATAGTTAAGATCTCTCTGATATCTTTGTCAACTAGATAAAATACTAGTAATAGATCCATTTTTTGAAGACTGATAAAAAATTTATAGAGAACTTGTACTCTTTTATTGATTTAATTCTTGAAATTATAATATACTTATTTTGTACTATTAAATATTAAAAGATATAAGTATGCTAAAGATATATTATACTTATCATAATTGATATTTATAATAAAGAGCTTGAAGTACTCTTGATTAGTTTTAAATATAGAATTTATAATAATCTTATTTATATTTTAAATATTAATATAGTTGAGTAATAGTATTATAAATTCAAGAGTCTTTACAAAATCATTTTTAATATAGTAAATAATTTTAAAATCTTTTATTACAAATTCAGATTATTTAATATAAGACTTTACCAATATAAGTTGATTTTTAGTATCTATTATATATATCTTCCACTAAAAATAGATATCTAATAGTATATTTGCTTTTTTATATATACTTCAGAATTAATAAGTCTCTCATTATAAAGATATTTATAAAACTCATAATTTTAAATATTATATTTAATATTTTCTTTAATTTATTCTTTTATTTTTGTAGAAAACTGGATTTTTTAATGTTAAGAATATGAATAAGCTTCTAGATGCTAAACTTGAACTAGAATATAATACTATTAAGAATCAATAGTAAGTATAATATTTTTCTCATAAGCATATCTATTTATTGAAGTTATGACTTTATTTATATATTTTACTAATTGATTTTTAGATTTTTACTATTAACAATTCTATAACTAAGATATGTTATTATATAATTAGTAAATCTCTTCTCTTTGTAATTTAGATATATATTATGTATTTTCTAATAATACTGAAATCTGATCTCAATTACAAAAAAATCATCTTTATAAGTTAAAGAGATTTGCTCTTAGTTATTTCTAAATCAAATATTTCTGACTGAAGATTACAAAAAATACTTTTAGCAAGTCATAAATCCAGCTCTACTTTAAAGACCAATCTTATAGATTTATTATTACTTTTTGAATTTTAAAATTTTATACTAATATATTCTGCTATCTCATCTAGACTATAAAGAAGTCTATTAATATTATTATTATATTAGTCATTTTAAATATCATTTGGATTCATTATTTACTCTTTAATAGGATTATTTTATTCTGAAAATATTTTTTTTAGTATTATTTTGAAAGATATTAATATTACTTATAGTACTTATACTTTAAATAATTGTATTTAGATCAATCTCCAGTTTAGTTTTTTTTTTTGATATTAAATTTATATCAATTTCTCTTTTATTCTTGTATCTTTATAGCAATAGTTACAGATTATATACTTACATATTGAATTATTATAGCAAAAGTTTATTATCATTTTTATATAATAATAACTGGAATATATTTTGGATTTAGAGATAAATAAGAACTATTAAAGAAAATAAGATATATATATACTTTTTTTAATCTTTTTTTAATATAGTTATCATAATTACTTGGATATTATCTTTAAAATTACTTCTATTTATTTGATTTCTTAATAATATAGCTATATTAAATTATATAGTTTTAATAATATTAGTAAAAATATTTAATTTTAATATATTCATATATTTATGTTATAGTAATTTGTATTCTGAATTATCCATTGTGAATTGCTTTTTACATATATATAATTCTTTCACTAGCAGTTTTTTGATAAAAATTTGTTATAAAAGTTTATTATCTTACTGAATTAATAAAGATAATTTTTTTGAAAGTTTACAAGAACTACTAATTATCATAATATTTTTAATTTTTTAATTTAATTAGTAGATGATTATTAAATTTGATTTTCATTTTTTAATGTTAAACTAAAGCTTTTTTTTTACTTGTACTTTCACTCAAGATTATGTTTTAATTTGAATAATAAGTGAATTTTTTATTTTATTTGGATATCTACAATTATGAAGTTAATTTGAAACTTTTTATATAATAAAGACCAATAGATTTGATATTATCAGAAATAGATTAGAATTTCATGAATTTGAAAAAAATTATGAACTGTAATAATAAGTAAAAAAAAAATAATTAGACTAATTTTATCATTTACAGATATCATTCAATATGGATATTTCTAAAGATAATTATAAGATAAAATAAAGAAGATTTCATGTATTGATTATTAATTAATCTATTTTTATTTTTATACTTTTTCTAGCTAAAAGTTTTAAACTCAGATTAATAAAATTATTTAATTAATAATATATTTTATCTAAAGAATCTAATTCAAATCATTATCTTTTCTATAAAAAGAGCCTAACTAATATATTAGAATTACAATTCTATAATATAATTTTTACAAGTATTTCTCTTTAAAAAAGAATAATGTATGCAGTTTTATTTTTCTTTTTCTTATAATAAAGTCTAACAAATTTGATACTATTATAGATAGATTAGAGTTTTGTAAATTTGAAAAAAATTATGAATTGTGATAATATATAGAAGAGAGTAATTAGACTAATTTTATTATTTATAAATATTATTTAATATAGATATTTTCAAAGATAATTATGAAATAGGTAAAGAAGATTTTGTATATTAATTATTAACTAATTTATTTTTATTTCTATACTTTTTCTAGCTAAAAGTCTTAAACTCAGGTTAATTAAATTATTTAATTAATGATATATTTTATCTTTTTTGAACTAAAGAATCTAATAAATTTTTCATCTTTTCTAATAGAAAGAATCTAACTAATAAGTTTAAAAATATAATTTTTATAAAATAATTTTATAAGTATTTCTCTTAGAGAAAAGATTTTATATGCAATTTTATTTCTGTTTTATTTAATAGCTATTTATTTTATATATTTTTTATTAACTACTATATTAAAAGTGATATTATTCTAATTTTATATAATTTTTTTATTACATTAATAAGTTAAGTAATAGTAAAGAATAACTAAAGAATATATGATATGATCTATTATACTGAAAAATATGAATAATTATACTAAAAAATGCTAAGAAATTATTATGATATATATATTATCAATAATATACAGTGACCATTAAAAGTAATGCAATGCTTAAATTTTTTACTAATTATAATTAGTAAAATACATGATTTTCCTTACATATAAAAGTTTTTAATTTTACTAACA
>CAJVPS010000892.1:0-18945 GCA_910591765.1 Ambispora leptoticha | reverse complement strand
TTAGCAACCTGTGTATTTCAAACTTCTTAGAAAAACTCACTGATTTTTTTTTCCTGTTCGTAAACATCTGTAAATGATAGTAATTTTATCATTATGAATATATTTCACGTTCAGTTGATCGAAATATAAATCATATAAATCACGATTTTTAAACGCGAAAATCGCGTCTGTAGATACTACCACTACTATGACAATAATAGAGTCAACTTTTCTTTTAATTGATTTTTGAAAGGAAAAAATTTACATTCATTCATGTCAAGTGAACGTGTTCAAGCAAATTCTCTTATTACAAATCCGATAGAAGTAGGGAAACGACCGTCGTCTGTCTTTGAACTGGATACAGTTAGTACCAATTCAAGTGAAATTGCAAACGCAAACACGAATACAATTTCAAATCTAAATGAGAAACAAAAAGCAGAGTTTGTGTTTGGACGTCCACGTCAACAGCCACCTTTACAAGAGGAAGGCTTTCGACTGTCAATCCTTCATTCTCAGAATACAATCGAGTCTAATAATAGTAATTTACAAACGCCTGAAATAAATGTGTTCGCGCAACCACTATTTCGAAAAAAACGTCTTTCTTTTAAAGACTTCCAGAATAATAATAATAATAATAATAACAGTGATAGCAGTAATAGCCATATTAACAGTAATAATAACATTAATACGTCGGCAGCAGATTCCGAGTTCTCTGTTCCTTGGAAACAGCAACAAGAAAGTAGCGGTGGTGCTGACTTTGCACAAGAAAAAACTGGCATCGGTGGAGCAAAAACCCAAAGTTTATTTGCTTTTCAAATGCTTTCTGATAATAATCACAACAATAACAATAGCATCCATATTCCTGAAAAATTACCAGAAATCAATTTAATTTCAAGGGAAGAAGAAAATAATTTTCCCCTGTCATCCTCAGATCTTAGTACAGACGATCCTTCTCCTCAAGATGGCTCAAAAGCAGATTTTCAATCATCAACATCACATGTTTTTAGTTCTAGTCAAAACATCAACAGTCGTGATCTTTCCAATCTTGATAATCACACCATAGCTGAATCAAACTCATTACCAAGAAACAATGATGATGGCGACGCCGGTGATAATGATGAGTCTCATTCTATTGAATCATCGATTCTATTCTCACAAAGAAACGAAACGACTTTTAATTCGGATGATGTTGATCAATCGACCTTTCAAATTTCCCACACAATGGACAATTTGTCGACTAATAATAATAATGATAACAACAACAACAACAACAACAACAGCAATAATAAATCACAACCACCAGATGTGATGCAAGACACATCCTCTGATTCAAATTTAGATTCATATAGTTCCAAAATCTCTGATCCATTAGCTACTCGTAATAGAACAAACGATTCTAGCATAGAATCAAATAATAGAATAAACGATATTAAAAAAACATCCCAAATAATTCAGATAAGCGAAAACAAATCCGAAGAAGACGAATTCAGTATGATTATGGATGTGGTGAAAAAATGGAGATCTGAAGTAAAACGGCGAGACACGGAAATTAATAAACTAGTAAGTATTAAGAGAACCTTTCAAAACATTCGAAATACCTTTATAATAACTATTTGGATCAAGGGAATGACTGTATTTATAAGATATTGTAAAACTTAATTCATGTGGAGAGTGACACTATAGATCACTTGCGCAAAGACCTTTTACGACGTGATGAGACAATAAAACAGTATAGCGAGCGTATTAAGTGTGTCGAAGTGTTGATCAAAAGGCAATTTACAGACACTGATCGAAATCGCCAGCGTATTGGCGGTATAAGATCAAGATTCTTTACATATCGCGATACCCTTTTATCTATGGGAAAGAATATCCAAGATATTCATGTTGAAAAAAAAAGAATTGATGAAGAAGTTGAGCATGTGAAGCAAGGCAAGATATTAATGATTAAAAACTTATCTCGGAATAAAATTCGCTATATTTATGCATCATGTTTTACTAAATCATAGAATTGAATAAACTTGCATTCAAATTTGAGATCACAAAGGAAACCAATGCATCTTTAATTGGAACGCGTAAATATTATAAAATGTTAATTCTTAGATTTCAATTTTTTTTTATAAAGGTCATATAATTTTTATTTTTCTCTAAAGAACGCGCTGAACTGGAGCAGTTGAGAGAATGTAACTCAAAATTAATGCAAGACAATGTTCAAGCCAACGAAATCATCAATAAATCGAGAGAAGAATTACAACAATCTATTCTACATTCCTCCAGAAGCGCTTCAGAACTTGAAGCTTCTCACATACGTATAAAGACTTTAACTAGTGAATATGATTTGCTGAAATCTAATCATATTGAGGAAGTCCAAAAGCTAAAGCTTGATGTGGAACGTGCTGAAAATCAATCGCAAGTGGAATCTGAAGCCAAAAAGGAGTGCGAAGAAAAGTAATTAACCTTTCCGTTATAGTAATGCTAGATTGTAAGATTTTATATAATGGCTAATCATTTTTCACAGAATTAATTTATTAACGGTCAAGGTTCATCAGCATGAAGTGGATTTGGAATCTATGCATCGGGAAAATGAACGTCTAAATGTTGCCATTACGGAAAAAGAAAATCAGTGAGTTTTTCTAAGAAGTTTGAAATACACAGGTTGCTAAAGCTATTAATATAATTAATATTTTTTTTTACCCATAAGAATTTTATCATTAAAATCCATCGAAACGCAGCGTAAAAGTTTACAAGCTGAACTTGACCACGTAAAAGAGAACACAAATAAACAGATCAATGATTTATACCAGGAAATAGAGAATTTACGTACGCATCAAAAAGCAGAACGGCAAAGATTAGAAAATGAAGGACGCGAGGAAATCTGTCGCTTACAAGAAGATTTTCTAAAGAAGCGCACTGCTTGGGAACAACAATGGCATGATGAAAACGCTCGACTCGAATCTGAATGTCGTGAAGAACGTGAACAGCGGTCGAAATTAGAGTCAAAATTTCATGAAAAAGGCACAGAAAATTTACGTCTCGAGGCGGAATTACGAAATTCTCAAGTTAAATTGGATGAAATCATGCAATCAAATAAAAAATATAAGAATCAGTGGGTTACTTTTTTTGAAATCATGTTATGAATAAAAAGCATATACCTGATATATTTCAATCTTTTCACGCAGAATCGAAGATCTCGAGAAACAACTTTGTCAATATGTTCATCCTAAGATTGAATCTTTCTCAAGTTTGTGCTCTCTGAATTTTTAATTTCCCATCGTTTTTTAGCTATGATGCAAATGATCTATACAACCCTTAAAAGTTGGTGTAGGAACTGCGGAAATTCCAGAAATTGATGTTTTAATTCAACACGAAAAATTTATTGCTGAAAGTGATCGAGAACTTTCTACAACCAAGAATAAAATCACAGAGTTGAATAAGGCTCTTGAGTTATCAATGGTACGTGAGCGTTTTTTCATGTTCCTAAAGAAATATTAATATTAAAATTGTTACTCGTTTCATCTTATTCACTTTTTTCCCAGAGTAAATTCAAATCTATAGAATCTGAACTCGCCTCAATGACTGTTAATTATAACAAACTTTTAGAAGAGCACAATAAATTAACTTTGGGAACGAGCAACACTGAAGTTCAGGTCTTTAGATTATTCCTCAGCTGGAAAACTTGTGAAATATTTAAATAGAAAAATATTATTTTTGACAGAAAAAAAATGCGGTTGATCAAGCTCTTAATAGAGCTCAGCTTTATTATCAAGATTTAGCCAAAAGAGCGGCCGTCCAACACGAAAATGAGATACGGAAAAGAGATTGCAAACTACGCGAAGCAGAAATACGAGAATCTACCTTAAATGAAGAAATTGTATGTTTCCATGATTTATGAAGGCACATTGTGATTTTTTATTAAACGTAATATATCATTAAGATATATAAAATACATAGAGATCTCTTAGATCTAAGCTACTTCAAGTAGAGTCAAAAGATCGCGCATCTACAGAACAAATGGTAAGTTTAATTGATTAAATTATGTTTCTATGAATTTATTTATTTTCAATTATTATCGAAAAGGCCCAGCTTCCGAATACCGAAATAAAATTGGATGTACAGTTGATGAACGAACAAAAGGTATAATTTTTGAATGATCTTAAAAATTTTCATTATTAATCATTTGAATAACTTCTTTCATTTTTGTATTCTTATTATGTAGACGAATAAGCAAACGCAAATTAGATCAGTCGTTTCCCCTTCACTCTATGCTTCCTCGAATACGATAGAACATACCGAGGCAAGTGTGTTCAACCAACTTCCTAAACACGAATCCACTGATAATGCTTGCAGCAAATACTTGACACTCTCCGAGATAAACTCAATGGTAAGTAATAAAGAATAACTTCACATTATTGATAATAGTTCAAAAGATTGAATATCTGATAAATTTTCAGGTAATTGACTCTATCGAACAAAAGAATCCTTCAATAACAGAAACGAAGGTTGAAGAATCTCAAATGACTATCAAGAAAGTGCGGTATATTCTCTTCTTAAAAACTATTTTTTTTTCGTTTATTAAAGCTGAAATTTTTTCTTTTAGGACATCGAAGATTCGATTGGGATAGGAAGTTCCCAAGATCATCCTTCTGGTCGTGTAGTTCCTTCATTGAATGATAATACCACTACTAAGCAGAACAAAAAAAATGATGAATGGCAGTCGCCAGGCACTCAATTAAGAGCAAAACGTCGTAAGGTAATAAGACTATAAGCTTTACGTTTTTACGTTTTCTACTGTTGTTTCCACATTTTTGACGCTTAGATGACTTAATAGATTAGTCGAGTCGATAGCAAGGACAACTTACAACCATCATCATCATCAGATAAATCTTCAGCAGCACCGACAAATATTGGAGATTCTAATCGGCCAACCACCAAAACTTCACTTCGTCAGAGGAACAAATCTTATTCGCAGAAATAATCATGTGTTGTAATCTTATTAGAATGTTGTATAATTAATGTTAATGTATATTTTAGATTGATAGAATTCTATTTGTACAAATATAAATATTATTTATTTATTTGCCAGTTAAATAAGATATCTTTAATCATCATGGAGCAAAGTAGGCAAACTTTTATGATGTTTTTTGTTAAATGTAAATTCCAAGTATATATATATCTATATCATTTAATTTAGGAATCTTGGATATGATACAAAAAGTATTTCAGAATACATTAGACCAGCAAGATTTTCAGAATAGACTTCAATTGATAAAAGCTGCATTTTACAATCGTGATTATGATGCTGTCTTTACGGACCATGAAAATTTATCTGTATATTCTGCGAGATACATTCCTGGTCGAGCGTTATGCTACTTTAATTTAATCAAGAATGAACCGAAAATATTGGAGCTGTTTGGTAATAACAATAACGATGAAACTCGAGTTTTTAGTGTGGGTTCCGGTGCGGGTAGTGAATTGGTAGGATTCGTAACCGCATTATTTCACCATCAAATATCATCATCAAATAATGATAGTAATACTTTTGAAGGAAAACTGATCTTGCATATGCAAGATTACGTAGATTGGAGCAAAGTTCTCAATAGCCTTGAACTGACAATCCGAGAGCAATGGAATATTTCCCATAATAAGTTAGAATGCTTGTTTTCTGTGGATGATGTGTTGGAACCTACACAGAAACTCAAAGAGCAATTTGCAAAAGCGGATCTCATCACGTTCATGTTTGTGATGAATGAATTATTTATTAATAAAAAGAAGGCTATTGAAATGATTCAACTTCTTGTAAAGATGATGCGAAAAGGGTCACATCTTTTGGTAGGATATTTGATAATTAGCGTGATTTTCCTGGTTATTTTAAATTCATTCGTACTAAATACTTTTGATCGTTCACAATCTACGTGCGCGAGGCAGATCTTAGATTCTGCGGGATCATTCTCAAACATTAAAATCGGAGAAAACACATATATGATCTATTTCCTTTTAGACGCACTCAAAGGTTTTACGCCCGTAATCTCGAATAATTCGACATGGTATCGGTGTGTATTATTTAAAGAATAATAATGATCATTCAGTGTTGACAATCATTGATTTCCCTATTCAATAATCAGGTATCCTGAAGATTTAAAATACCATAAATCAGCACCACTTGAAAATATGCGGTATTATATAAGATTGTATCGCAAAGATTAAAAATACCAAATTTCAAAAATCAAAGCGCGTTTCTTCAAAGTTGGTGGTGTTGAATTTATCATGCATTTGTAATTTACGTTGATGATAGTTCAATATTTGTTGTTACATCTTTTATCATATTTTATTATTACAAGTAAATTCTTCTTAAATCACTAGCGGTGGTAATTTTCTGACATTGCGGGCAAAGCTTTTTAACTCCAAGAGATTGTAACCAACACTTTTCACAGTGTACATGCCAGCAAACAATTGAGGTGACCGGCGTTTGATAAGCTTCCAGACATATCAAGCATCTCGGCATACCTTTTGTTGCTGCTTTCTGTTATCAAACAAAGGAAAAAAAAAAAAAAACTAAGATATCACAAGAAACAAAGATCGAGCATCTAAAATCAAAAAATATTATACCAGTTCTTGGATCTGTATTTTAAGTGATTCGATGATAAGTTTAGGGTCGTGGGGCAATTCGGGAACTATGATTTTATTATCTCAATGTTACGAAAAAGATATCTTTTTAATTGTATTCTTATTAGAACAAAAAATCTAAATGTCAATAACTAACCTGTCATATTGTCATTGATATCTAACAGATCCTTTTTAGTATTCTTGTTCTTAATACTTGATGAAGTATGATTGTTAATTCGTATACCTGAGTACAATTAATAAAAGATATACCTTTGATTACTGCCACTACTTCCAGCTACCATATTTAGTAATGCGACATCATGTTCACTTTGATTATTAACATGTATTCTAATTATGTCTTTTTCACCGTATTGAGCATCACCGTATGTCATTTCATCATCATCATCCACATTTAATTCCTCATCTTCATCCATACTTTAATTTTTTTATGTTATGGTAAAAAACTGTTACGTATTCAGCAAATTATCATGAATCCACGTGTCTTTGTGAGAGTAATTTAAATCGTTATCGTTATTGGTTGACTAACGATAACGATAATAATTGGTTTATCGTAAAACTTGCTAAAAAGTAAACGTTAACTAAATTAGCAAAGTGGTAATGATCACGTTCCCGTGATTTAAATTTCTGATTTCGGCAATACCGATACGGGCATGAATTTTGTTTTTAAATAAAATACAGTAATACCTATTTTACTGTCTCGCGTTTATTTTGATACTGGGTATAAGAACTAAACCTCATAAGTGTATAATAACTCTTAAAAACGAAAAAATAAAGACAATTGATGAAATGAATCTGAATAAAATTAAGCTTTAAAATCGAAACATTATTGAATACAATCAATTTTTTACAATATATTTCATTTTCCGTCTTTAGTTTTGTATTTATCTGCCACAATTTCCTCCATTCAAGTTTAGAATTCATTTGATTCGCTCTTTATCAGTCATATGGTCTTAAATTCGCTCATTTAATTCATCTAAATTTTTTGGATTATAAATATCTTTGCAATTATAAATTAGATGTTGTCTCAATATATTTCGACATTCCTTCCTCGAGGTTAATTGAGGCTCCTCTTCTTCAGTCAGATTATTAACATGAATAATTTTGCTGCAACTTCCAATGATCTCTGCAATATCTTTGTTTTCGTTATCCTCTTTGCATCTAAAAGTACTGGAAACTTTGTTCGAATAATCGTTATGTATTTCCCAATGTCTTCGACGAAGAATACTGCTCAAAGTAAAGTATACACTTGAATTTTTGTTTCCGTGAACCGACCATTCGTAACAAAGAAAATTTGATTTAACCCGTCTCTGACCATATCGGAAGCTTTAGCAATTTTTGCCAATACTACTCTCTCGTTGAATCGGGTATCATTGATACCAATGGTCGGAGACACAATATTGTTTGTTCAATTTCTAATTAAAAAAAAAATTGGTTACCGTGTTTTAATTCAGAGCTTGCTTCAATGTAAAATTTTATGTGTCAAACTAATATAGAATTCTTAACCACTTGGTAATGGTAATAATCGTTCTCGTGATTTTAAATTTCTGCTCTTAAATGATTTCGGCAATAAATGTTTCGATAAAGTGTGGAGAATTTTGAATAGTAAGCGGTTTAATGAAATTGAAAAAAGATTTTGAAATATACAGAACATATTATAAATCACATTTGATTAAAATAAACTAAATCAGAACTAAACTGAAATTAAACAGTTCTTTTTGGTTCAATTCAGTTTTATTTTCTTAGAACCAGAATCAAAATAAAATTTTCAGTACAGAACTAAATCAAAGTGGAATTGAACTAAAGATAACATCTTAATTAATTGCGATTTGTAATAATTAATCAGTAAATTGCAACTAATTGTAATTTCATCTTTAAACTGAACCAAAAATTTCGATTTGATCCAATTCAGTTTTTGTTCTCTTCTGGAGCTAAAATCAAAAAATTTAAATAAATTCTTTCTAGAACTAAATCAAAAAATTTAAATCCAAAAAATTCAAATCAGTTCTAGTTTCAAAAAAGAAAAGAACTGGATTGAATCAAACTGTTCCTAATTTTACAAAAAACAATAAGTGAAATCAGTAAAATATTAAGTCATTATAAATTTGTTTATGATATAAAAAACGTGAAAAACAGCATCATCTTGATATTTAGTACATTTACTACGACCTCTTGTCTCAAGTAACGTACACGCATGTACTCAAAATAATGTGCAGATAGGCATTATTTCACGAAAATACGGTATAGGAACATTTAAGTTTGAGTTTAATTCAAACTTTAAATTCAAAATATAATTCAAATTTGAATTCAATTTAAATTCAAGCTTAAATTAAATCAGACTTGAACTAAATCAGATTTTTTAGAATACTAATTATTTTGTTAAATTCTTTTAACAATTTATTTATAAATATTAAATTTTTATTACTGATTATTTTTTAAGCGTATCCGTATCTTATAATAGCTTTAACTAAAATAATAATAATAAATCTATTAAATCAATATTAATTTTTTAAATAATTCTTCATTTTGATAGATGTTAACTAATTATTTTTATGTAATTATTTTTTTGCTAACAGATATTACAAGATTGAATATATTATATTATATTTGTAACTAATAATAATTTTGAAAAATTTTATAAAAGATATTTTTGACTTCTAAATATTTAGTATAATTTTTTGTATACTTATCATATAAAACTTGTTCAATTTTCATTATACTGGGTATAAGAATTACGACATGAATGCTAATAGACGAAAAAATTTTCAAAAATAAGTTCAAATCAATTTTTTACAATATATTGCATTTTTCTTGAACTTTCTTCTCCATGTCTTGAACCTTCTTCTCCATGTCTTGAACTGTCTTCTCCTTTTCTCTTATTTGATCGGTCATGGTTTTAATAATGTTTTCGTTACACATTCGCATGGATGCTTCCTTTTCATGTAACTGCTTCTCAAATTCGCGTCGCAACTTGTCTTCTAATTCTCTCGCCTCATCAGTTGATTTTTGCGCTTTTTGCGCTCTTTCTTCCAATTGTTTCAATTTTTCCTTGATGTCATAAACCTCCTCTCGCATTAGCTTTTTAAATGTCATATGATCTTCAATTCTCTCATTTAATTCATCTAAATTTTTTGGTTTATAAATATCTTTGCAATTGTGAATTAGATGCTTTATCAATATGTCTCGACATTCAATCCTCGAGGTTAATTGAAGCTCTTCTTCTTCGGTCAGATTATTGACATGTATAAATTTGTGGCAGCTTCTAATGATCTCTGCAACATTTTCGTTTTCGGCAACCATTCTTTCTTCATCTTCTTTGCATTTAGAATGGTTCCTGAAACCCGGGAACTTTGTTCGAACAATTGTTGTATATTTCCCGATGTCTTCGGCGAAGAAGACTGTTCGAAGTAAAGTATACACTTGAATTTCTGTTTCCGTGAACCGACCATTCGTAATAAAGAAAATTTGATTTAACCCGCCTTTGACCATATCGGCGGCCTCAGCAATTTTTGACAACACTACTTTCTCGCTGAATCGGGTATCATTGATACCAATGGTATCAATGATCCGCAATTCCAAGTTTTCATCTTGCAACATGCAGCTTTCAATTTGGATATCTTGTGTTTCCGACACACCGTATTGACTTTCTTTAAAATGATTGGTATTACTGATTACATTTGCGATTGTGGACTTTCCGCTTCCGGTTTGTCCAATTAATAAAATTGTTTTCGTTATTGTTATTGGAGTTTCGATCATTCTGCATCAAATATGTTGTTTGATAGAAAATTAGGTGGACTTTATCCCGTTTTTATAAGATGATTCTTTGTTGTTCCCACGCCAAAAGCCTCATACAAAAAGTTCTTAACATCATAGTCTCTTTCGATTTTCCCAAAATCAAACTGGACCAGTTATATCATCAAAATTCTCACGCTTAAACCACTTCACTAATGCTCAGATATTAATTAAGATGATATTGCAATATTCTATTTTTTATTTAGTAAATTAATATGAATGATGTCTCTATAGTACGTGTATAAATATTGATTTTCAATAATAAAATTATGTAGCCTAAGATTATTAATAAAATAGTTTACAAATGAATACCAAAATGGGCTGATGCTCATATTTGTTATCGTTATATAAATTAATTAAATTAAATTAAAAAAAGATCTGACGATAAATTAGGGTTCCGAAAATTCATCCAAAAATTTATCAACTTCTTGCAACAGCAACGAATGTTCTTCATCTAAATCTTCGTCATCGTCGTCACCTTCATTAGGTTGCAATCCATCAAACCATCCTTTTTCCTCGGAAATTTCGGAAGCAGGCGAGGAAACCGGTTCAGTTGCTGTCAAACTGTTAGTATCTTTAATGTTTTTATTGGCGTCTCCGAGTTTTCCGGAAGGTGATGTTGACAATGTTCCACTGGTAGATGATGAAGAGGAGGAACTTAGAGCACGACGTTGGGAGGATGAAGAACCTAATGAGGTAGGAGAGAGAGGGTTTATGGTGCTGCCTCGTATTAATCGTTTCCCGACTTTGCCCGCTAATCCCATCCCGTTATTCATCAGAGAGTCGAATATTTCTCGACCAAGACCTTTTTGTCGTTCTTCTGGTGGTTCCGATAGTTTGAAAGTTGACACGAAGCCTCTATCGAAGAAATTCTCTAGAAATTCGTCAGCCAATACTACCATACGAAATGATGGCAATGATAGCCGTATATGTTCATCGGAATTTGACACTTTATTAATTTTATCAATGTTCGGGACATTTTTAATAGAAGTCTCTTCACTATCATTATCCTTTTCATTATTACTCTGTGTCTTTTCCTCAGAAGGCTCATCTATTTTGTCAGCATACTGAAATGCATTTTTTATAAAATTTGAAACAGCATTCAAATGACTATCGTCTTCTTTCCGAGTGCGAAATATGTATAAAAAGCTTTCAGACATTTGTAATATTTCATCCTTTGTTAAAAATCCATCTTTATTATAATCGTGCAATTGAAAGAAAAGTTCCATACGAGACATCAAATCACCGAAGACAATATTACCGAGCCCGCCTATTACATCTTGTAATGTGATACCGCCGGAACTATTATGATCAAAATACGTGAATAATTTATTGATAAATTCTCGTCCTACCAATCTACGTCCTTGGCGATCGCGCGGCGAAGTGACATCCTTGTTATTTAGATCATCGTCTTCAGATTTCGCCCAATCGGCAATGCTACCAAGAAATCGGTAGAACGTGTTCAAGTCCATTCGCGTGTCATTTCTCACACTTTGCTGTTGTCCATAAAATTGCGCGTTATAATATTTGTCGTATAGAACCGAGACTTCCTCTTTCGTGAATTTTGAGGTGTCTTTCAGATTCCTAATTTGACTTCGTTTTGTGAAACTTTCAATGTTGTGGACCACTTTTAATTGTTGGGTCTTTCGAAGCTCGTTGACACTCTCGTCAGTCACGTTGAAGAAATCTTTAAATGCGACAATCAATACTTTATCGAAATTGGTCATTTCAAGATGTTTGGGATTTTTGGTTTGTGGATACGCTGGCTCATCCAACGCTGCAAAGTATTTTTTGAGTAGATTAATAAATGCGCCATCATCCGTGGTCTCCAAAAGTTCATCACCGTTTACTCTAAGTACAGCTAAATTTGAGAAAAAAATTCTGCCAAGTTAGTTAATTCACCTTACTAATTAAAAGTGTTAAACACTGGAATACTTGAATGATAGTAAACAAAATATCTTACCCAATCTAGTTAAGATGGAGAAATAAAGTTAAGATTTTTAGAATTTATGACTTTATAGAAATTAGCAATTGATTTAATGAACTTACCCAATTTGAAATAATATTTTGGGACCTTCCATAAAGAACAAGTCCAACACTCGATAGGCAAAAAGTAGAGGCATAGAATTAATGTAAAGGCTCAGAAACCACGGCAAACAGGCCACGGACAGCTGAATGTCATATTTCTTTAAATGTTCATGCAGGATTGGCATTGTTTTCTGTACATAATGCTCAAAGATTATCTGATCAAGGATTGCGCCGTACATTGAGGTACTGAAAGTGTTACATTTAAGTAAGTAAATCACTTATTTCCTCAACAAAGCAAGTATAAAATTAAATACCTATAATATCCAGGTAGCATTCTGTCACACAAAATACTTAACGTCCAAAACGTTTGTTCTTCACTCATGTAACTAGGAAAAAAATATAAAAATTAGCCAAACTTATAAAATTGGTAGTGTTGTTGATATAATTAAAGGGTCAAATTCGCGCTGCAAGCGTTAAATATAACCAGATCATAAATGATCTCTTTCACTCGCCACCTATTATGATAATAATAAACCTCCCACTCAGATCAAAAATATATTGAGGCTAACCGTGAGATAATAATAAAACACTATTTTTTGAGTGATTATCTTACATCAAAAGAGCGGATGCAACAATATTCATAGCCTGACAATAACCTAATTCAGGATCCTTCCAGGAATAAGCTGTTAACACGCGTCTCAAGGTATCAATTCCTTCGGGGTTTTGATATGCAGGATATTCCGGAAGTGATCTAAAATTCGGATAAGTTTAACAATAAAGTTGCCATTTGCTTTGAGATAATTATATTAAAAAAAATTATTACCTGTTGAGATCTTTTTCAATTTCTTCTGTGGATAATGATGTTTTTCCCGCGTAATCTCTTTGTATCTTCTGGTATAGTCCATTGTTGGCGTATCGCATATACATTGCACCAGAGCATAGTTCCCATATTTCACCTCGTAATTTATTCGGTAATCCAACACGAACAAGTTTATTAAATTGCGGTACTCTAATGATAGTAATGTTTCTACCACGCTCTATTAAAATTGATTGTTTGAATGAGGAGGATAAATATAGAATAATCTGGTCTCAAAAAATGAGGAATTAACAAATACACACTTTTTAGATAGTCGGCCCAAAGTTTTGTTTTACTGCGGTCTCTCAACCTAAAGTCAATAATAAAGAAAGGATGTAATTAAATTTGTTAACGTAAAAAAGATAATCGAAAACAATTCCATAAAATTTTACTTTTTGGGATCTCCGGGAAATTTGAATTTCATTCCTAATCCTCCGTAAGCAAATTCCTTTTTCGAATCATTCAATAGCACCTCAGAGTAACAAGTAGCCAGAAAAGGTTTAAGTGTCTTCAAATAATGCAACTGATTCTTTAAATTATCTTTGAGTACATTGCAAAACTGTTCACAATGACTTTTTATTCCATCCATTAGAAATATCAACTTCATTTGATGCCAATTTAAGATTGATAGTGCAAAAGTATGCGTGCGACTATTAAGTCTCTCAACACGTCGTACTGTATATAAAGGTATCACAAGACGGCAAGTATGTGAATCATCCGAGACGAAAGCAAGATAACTTTCAGAAAGACCAAGTTTCCCACTTTGCGTTTCTTCCGTATCCGGCATCGAGAACACAGCATTTGATTCTTCTAAAAGATGTTCGGACGATGGCAAGCCAAAAAGGTATTGAAATTCTGTGTCTCGTTTTTGCAGTTCAAGATTTTGCTTCAATGGAATAATTAATGGTGAACGAGGTGCTGTATCTTCCTTGCCATTTGTATTAATTGGTTCAGGTTTTTCTTTTTCCACAAGTTGATCAAAATTATTTTCATAAAAAGTTCCTGGCGCAGGTTCCGTCACTGTATTTTTCAATAATCGTTGCATCAACAAACTCGTTAACTGTACCAATAAATCGTAGGTCTAATTATAATAAAATTAATGAGAAATGAATAGTCGAGAGAGATTCAAATTGTTGATATAGGTCTAATGTAACTTACTTCATCCCTATGGAAAAGATTGGAAAAAAAGTGCTAAATCAAAAGTACAACAGATAATTATAATAATAATAAGGAATAATAAAATGACAATAATTTTCAATTACGTTAATTTTACGTTTACAAACCTCTTGGCCATCTTTAGTCACAACTCTAATCGAATCAGAAATCATGCCTCTTTTCGACTTTTCTCTTTTAATCTCTTGAATATCCTTTAATTCGATAAACACCTTCGTCTCGATACCCAAAAGAAAAGAATAAAAGCACAAATAGTTTTCACTAATATACATCCATCCTTGAGTTCCAATTTTTTTATAATACGCGCAAGAATAAACTAATTTCGTTATTGGAATTGAAATGTTAATAGAAAGGAATATAAAAAAAGGAAGAATAATTTCGAATTCCTTACAATTTACTAATCTCTCTGTAGGCTGGACATCGAAAAGCTGGCGAAATGTTCTGGAAGCGGATCGAACACTTTCATCAGAAGAAACTTCATCTGTTCCTCTATCTATATTTGATAAACAAAGTAAATCAAAATTAATCAAACGTAACAAGACACGGGAGCAACAGTACTATTAACAATAATAGAATTGCTCTAACTTTGTCTAGCGACTAATGAACCAATTTTGGTTTTAACATAATCCTCCTTTTCAATTGGATCATCTAAACTTTTCACCACATCAAACGCGTTTACTAATTTTTGAAAAATATAATTTCTTTTATCAATATCAATATACAAAAAATAAAAAATTCAATGTCAGAATAAGTATTACCTTCCAACCATTTCCAAGCATCTTCTATTCCTTTTTGCGTCTGCGAGGCAGCAACTTGCAACACTGTTCCATTCACTTCACTACGAAACACAATCCGAAACGGAAATTGTTTATTGTTGTCAAATCTGCAAACAATTTAATCGAAAATTAGCAATTGATTAAGCATAAGAAAAAGGGGGGGTTGCACTTTTAATAACTTACACGTTTTGTATAGTACCAATTACGCCGCGAAATAATACATTGTTCGAGACTTTAGCACGTTGAAGAATGAAGTAGTCCGAGGTTTTTACAAAGTCCCAAGAAGGAAGGGCCATTTCGCTCGGAACTGGCAGCATGAAGACCCCACGCGGGGGGTCTATGAGTGTTTGGCTCATTTTGCGCATCTCTTCATAGGTTATTTTAATAATGATATGTGGAATATGATGAATGTTTACTCAAATTGACGTTTGCTTCACGTGGAACCACTCTTGTCCCTACATGCACAATAATGAACAAGAAAATCGTTCAATGTTCATTGTTTTTGTGTAATGTATAAGCATGGTAATCTTCAATGCATCTACCGCATAAACCACCGATGATCTATTGAAAGGTCACATGATGTTGTTACATTCTATAATTATGCTAGTACGGGGCTACCCCTATAAAAAAAAATTATAAAGACGCGTCAACGCGATCAAAAATTTAATCTGCGACAATCCAAAGTCACATGATTCACACTTTCGAAGCATGACTTTTTTAAAAATAAGTACCCTGGCCATATTCCTTGCAAAATTTTCCTATATACCTTCGCGATAACAATTTACAATATAAACTTACAATATAATCTTAACACATGGATCAATCATTTTTTCAACTCTTCAACAAACTTAAGTGATGCACAAGGATTGAAATCACTGAATTAAGATTGACAAAAAGCAAATCAAACACGAGTTTCACCAATATTAACTGAATGTAGGAGAGAACATATTGATAATATATTATATGATATTAGTCTTCCTAGTTCCTTTAATATATAAATAAAAAACAAATATTAATGATCGATTATTTTCTTAGATTTAAGATGTGCGTGACTGGATTTAAAGGCAGTTAATTCTAACTGGAACGCTTGACATTTTCTTTTAGATCTCATAGCAAATCAAATAAAGTTCTCATACTTGAAAACGAAAATCTAAATATAATGATGCTGTTTACAAATTCTTTCGAAATTGAGTGAACTTATTATGCAAGCCTTTCTGGCAAGGAAAAAGAAAATGCATTATTAAAATTCTTTCTTACTAAGCATGATAAGATTAAGTACAAGTAAGCATAAAATTATTTATTTGAACAGCAAAGTACAAAAATTATGAGCTGAAAATGGATCACAAAACAAGGAATCTCTAAGATTCTATGTCTATTGCTACTGTAACAATGGAAAAATTTAGTATTAAAATATTACTGGCTTATATTGTTTATAGTAAGTTTTATTGATTTCTGTTGGAATCTGCTATAATGTGTTTAAACACCTTTTATATTTTTAGAACAAGATGAATTTATCAAATATTCTAAAATTTAAATTATACAGCATCAGTTTTAGATACATAATGTCACATACTAACTACAAGCAACAACCAATAAACTTGAATTTAACTTTTACCAGCCATAATGACAATCATACGTCAACGATAATTTAACAGGATTTCGAGTTGCTCAAAATGTCTTTTTTATTTGAAATGGTATGTAAAATGTAAACATTTGTAAATATTTATACTAAATATATCTAATAATTATTTAATTTAAAAATGAAGTGTCATCTTCTAAATAGCGACGTGAACTTATGAATAATACAATTTCATCTGCAAGGAAAGTTGATGGAATCCTCTTTAGATATTATAACCTTACAATATAATCTTAGCTCTGACTCTAACCCGAAATGCTATTAATATTTCATATCTTGATAATTTGATTGGTTTACCCCTTAAAAAAATCACGTTCTGAACGTTTGCATGTGATTTTTTCGCCATAAACTGTAAAATAAATGAAAAATTATAATTTCTGAATTAAAATCTTCAAAAAGCAAAATAGTAATTAACGAAAATATTTTTACCGTAAATTTTTTTGAAATCATGCTCGTATACCATTAACATTTATATCAGGGATTTTGAATGTTTTTCAATTTATTAAAAAGATTAATTTAACACTTAACGTTAATACAAATGACTCTCGTTATAGTGAAATCATCGGCTAAGAAAAAAAATCTTTACTATAACTTATAACAAGAGAATACTATACATACTTTATT
This sequence comes from Ambispora leptoticha, assembly GCA_910591765.1. NCBI lineage: Eukaryota > Fungi > Glomeromycota > Glomeromycetes > Archaeosporales > Ambisporaceae > Ambispora > Ambispora leptoticha. The sequence continues at coordinate 1,463 of CAJVPS010000892.1, read as the reverse complement.
ATTATATCGAGTTGAAGTTTAATAATACTGTGATTTAAAATCTTTCACTATATCGAATCTTCACTATATCAAGAGTTCACTTAACGAAAATGACTTGTATTATCCTCCGCAAGTCTTAATTTGTTATCATACTAACTTTTTCTTAAATTCTTGATCACTTAAATTCCCAATTAAAGGAATTATTATATCTACAAATTATTTAATAAGTTGCTAATTTGAACTTTTAATTTTTTTCGATTGTTTGTACTTCATCAGGAATTTCGTCACCTACAATTCACGTATCGCTCCGTGAATGTTTAATGTTTTGATTTTAATTTTCTTTTTAAAGAGTTCTATAATAATAAATTTTTTAGTTTATAACTTTATATAAATCAATTTATTCGATCACTTTATATTTTTCTTCAATTATTTCTTCCCAATATTATTTAAATCAATATATTTTCGTCATAATCATTCTGCGAAAAAATTTTAAGTTAATAAAGTTTCAATTCTAAATTCAAATAAGAGAACTTTTCAAGCTAATCGCAATAGTGAAATCCAAGAACAGCACTTGATACTTCTGAGTCAGATCAGAAGCGGTTCCATTACCATCGCTCGAGCCAAGAGCAACAACACTTGATACTTCTGAGTCAGGGTAACACTTATCAGAAAGCGCTCTAAAAGTTTAGTGTAAATTAAATACAAATAATACCATGTTTTTCTTTCGATCGAAAAGTTATCTTCATTAATTTCTTTTAACGTTTTCAAAAATCGTTTATATCATATTCCATCCGGACTTTGTCAATTATTGGAATAAGAAAGAAGTAATTATTGTATCACGATAAGTTGTCAAAAATTTTCAATGTGAAACGCCTTTTGTTATTGTAAGTAGGAAACTAGCACTAAGTAGAAACTAAAGACATTTATAAAGTATAATTGATCTTTTTTCACGGTACTTATCTTCTTGACCTTGTCATTGTCAAAAAATTATAAATGACGCGACACGTAGGTGTGATATGTAGACATTTTTTCAGATAATGTGATTTTCTTAAAGTAATAAACCAATCAAATTGCAAAATCCTAATTCTAAATCTAATCCTAATCAATACGATTTAATTGGTTTATCACATTGATATTTTACTTTAAATAATATTTTCTTTCTAAATATTTTTAAGATATTTTTATTTTTATTATAAATAATTATTATCTTTATTATATAATAGAAATTTCTAGGTATTTATAATTATTATCATAAATAAGTAATTTAATATATAATTTCTTTAAGATTTAATATTTTTAAAATTTATTATAATATATACAGTTTAAATATTTAAATAATTATATTATTATTGAAATTTCTATATACAGTGACAATCAAAAATAATGCAACACTTAAATTTTTTACTGATTATAATTAGTAAAATATGTGATTTTTCTTATATATAAAAGTTTTTAATTTTACTAATAAATATTTTTTATTTTTA
>CAJVPS010000891.1:0-18952 GCA_910591765.1 Ambispora leptoticha | reverse complement strand
TCTTGGCCAAATATTATATATAAAGCTATTAACCTACCACGAAATAACCTTTTCAAGGGGCACCAAAAATGGTAACAATACATATAATTGATCTTTTATTATTTATCTATTTAATTTTTGTCCAAAGAACTGTAATGATCTGTAATTATACTAATCATTACAGTTTTTTTGGATTACACTTTTTCAAAATTTTTATTTTTAGAGTTTTACGCAAATTTTGAATTGATGTAATCAAAAAATTAGTAATGATTAGCATATTTACTGATCATTACTGATCTGATATCTATCAAATTTACTAATGAAATTAAAATATAATAAAATAATTAAAAATAAATTTAGATTATTTTTTATTTAATATAAAAAAATTATAAAGATTAATTAAAATTTAAATAATTTTTATTAAAAGTAATTATTAATTTTTATATTAATATATTAATCTTTTTATAATAATCTATATTAATAAATAAGATAAAATAAATTATTATTTTACTTTTAATTTAAAATATATTATTAAAGTACAAGTTTTATATAAAATTAAATATAATAATATTTTAAAAAAAATAATTTTAAAAAATAAAAGATAAAAAAATAGTAATAAACTATTATAAATAATTATAAAGATAATAATAATTATATTAAGATTAATATTATTAAATATTATACAAAAAATTAGAAAATAAAAATATAACTTTTTAATAAAAAAAATAAAAATGAGAAATTATATAAAAATATTACTAAAAGTTAATAAAGTTAAAAAAATTTATATATGATAATAATTAAAATAAGTTTATATTTTCTTGAAAAATTAATTCTTTATATTATTACTTATTAAAAAAAGTAATAATATAATAAAATAGTTTAATAAATATAAAAAATAAAAAAAAATAAAAAAATAAAGAATGATAAATATAAGTTATTTAATAAGAGTAATCTTACTTAAATAATTTTTTATAATAATTAAAATTATTTAAAAAAAATAATTTGAAAATAAAAAGAAGTATTTTAAATAATATAGTTAAATCTTTCTATAATTATTATACTTAAAAAAATAAAATTAAATAACTAAAAAGAGATATAATTATAAAGAAATTTTTTAATTAGAGTTAATTAATAATTAAAAAATTTAAAAAAGATAATTATAAAATAAGATAATTATAAAAAAATATAACTATAAAAAGATTTAATTATATTTAATTAATTTGATAACAAAAAAAAGCTAAAGAAACAAGAAATAAACTTGATTAAAAGTTAAAATTAAAAAAATTAAAGTAAAAAACTTGAATTATTTTAAAATTTATTTAAGCTATTCTGATACTTTTTATTTCTTTCTTAATTTATTATAGATTAGAATTAAGATTCATTTATTATTTTATTACTTTTTATTTTTCTTGATAAATTATATATATTAATTTTGAAAATATAAGAAATAATTTTTTCTTTTTGTTCTTTTTTTAAAATACTTCTAATTATATTATAATTCTTGAATTTCATAATAAATTTAATATAAATTAGTTTCATATTATATTTTTATATTAATATAAAAATAATTCTATATTAAATATATTATACTTTAAATAAAATTTTTTATAATATAAATTTAAAAATATAATAAATATAAATTATATATAAATTAAAGTTATATTACTAAAATAAAGTTTTTCAAATCAAGATTACTTGCTTTAATTGATCTTTTAGTCATATCAATCTCTAATTTAATAAAATATTTACTATCTAATACATAATATACTTGATTTTCTTTATTAAATCTTGAAATATTAAGTTTCAAAGAAATTATATATATAAATAATTTATTATTGAAGCTTATATTCTAGAAAATTATATATATAATCTTTTAAAACTTAATAACTAAAAATTTAGTAAAGAAATTAAATATAATTAAACTCTTTATAATTATATTTTTTATAATCATCTTTTTTAAGTTTTCCAGTTATTAATTAAAAAAATTCTCTATAGTCACATCTCTCTATAATTATTCAATTTTGCTTTTTTAAATGCAATAACTATAGAAAGATTTGACTATATATTACACAATATTGATTTCTTAAGTTCTGCTAAATTAAATAATAGGCTTCATATTCAATTATCATTATTGAATCTCAAGATAGAAGCAAATATTCATAATGGAAATTGGAATATTCTTATTTAAAGGTTAATAAAAATACATGAATCATAATAATTGATAAGAATATATAAATTTTTAATTAATTTGACTAAATAATCTAATGTTGTTTCGCCGGCATGCGGCGTAATAAGGGATTTTTTATAGTAACTCATTACACATTTAAATTTATCACAAGGATTCTTTTCTTGGCGATTGGTTAACCATAGATGTACCATAGATGTGCTGGAAAATGGTACATATGCAAAGTTATGACAAAATTCTTGGCGTACAGCCTTTGTCAAATAGAACTTCATTATACTAGTTATTTTTTTATTAACCAAAAACGGTCCGTGTTCTTAAATGATAAACTTAATTGAGTGATGCTAATGATGATCTCTATGTATAAAAGGAACGTCTCTGGTTAATTAAATCGTTTCAACCTTAATTACCAAAAATACATAATGTCTGAACAAGATAAAGGATACTACGGACAACAACCACCACCACAAGGATATCCAGCACAACAACCGTATCCTCCTCAGAATCAAAGCTATTATAATGCTTCGCAAGCACCGCCACAAGGTTGGTTTGTTACTTATTAACATTTATCGGTTTTATTGGAAATAATAATTAATGAAAATGAAAATGGTTAATAGGAAACTATCAACCAACACCACCACCACAAACAATTATAGTTCAAGAGCCACCACGACAAAAGAAGGATGATAATAGTTTATGTTTAGGATGGTAAAAAATTTTAGATAATTTTTATCAAGAAAATTTTAATTTTAACACTAGCTAATTTTCTTTTTTTTTGTAAATTAAGTGCCCTCGGTGCGTGTTTATGTTGCTGTGTTGAAGAATGCTGTGGTTAATTAATTGAGATTTTATGTGGAATAATTTTTTTATCCTACATTTTCATCTTGGTTTTTCGATTTTTTCATTTAATAATAATAATAATAAGTTTTTCTTTCGCCATTATCTTGCAAAAATTTCTCGAGAAAAGACATTGATCATTCCGATTACGGATATGATGTGCTTTATTAGATTATTAGATTCCAATTACGGAATGTTTCTTCTGTATAACTATTCCGATCAGAACATTTAGAACGCACGGGATGACACAGAAAATGTGTATGTAAAATAAATTATGTGCATGAATGATTATTGTTAATTCTAATTATAGTAACATCAAAATTATTAAAATTGAATATACATTGAATCAAAGTCTAAAATTATTTACAAGGTAATTGTCATATAACCGTACACACTCTTCTCGAAATGTGATGTGAAAAGACTGCTTAAAAAATTTATATACACAGATACGAGAAATGTACAATGAATGAATTTCAAATTAAATACTTAACAACTTGAAGAGATCACGAGCTCACACTGCTTGATCTTCGTCTATGTCTTCAATGATCCTCTTCTTTTTATTACCATTGGTTCCCGTCCTTGACGAGCTCCCAGCATTATTATTACTATTATGATGTGTAGTATTATTTCGACGTGAGGTTGTAGTAGTCGATGTAGATACTGCCGATGGTCTGGTTATCCTCTTACCACTACGAGTTTGTAATGTCTTGGAGCGATTATTGTATGATGATGTGGATTTCTTACTTTTTCCATTAATCTCGTTTTCCTCTTTTTCATTTTCGTCCTCCGAGTCATCCTTGTTTGCTTCTTGCTCTTCAGATGAACTTGCTGAGGAAGAGGATGATGATGTTTGTTCAATAGTTTTTTTAGATCTCCTGACGGGTGCTGATGCTTTTGCCCTTGTTGTTTTAGCTTTTTCTTGTTTCGCTTGGGATCTGGTAGTGCGTTTTCTTTGAGGCTGTTTTATTTCTGTTTCTTTTTCTTCATCAATGTAATTATCTTCGTCTTCATTATCTTCGTCATCTTCATTATTCTCGTCTTCTTCGGATTCAGTAGTAGTGGTTATACTACTGGCCACTTTACGTCGTGACGTTGTTTTTCTTTTTGTCGTGGATGTTGATTTCTTTTTTGCTGCAGCTCGTGTTGTGCGTCTAGATGTTGATTTCACCTCCTTTTCTTCTTCCTGGTCATCATTGTCATTGTCATCATGAGGATCCATGTCTTCACTATGCTCATTCGTTGATGATGCTTTTTTTGCAGACTTCGAAGCACGAAGATTACGAGTTTTAGTAATTTTCGTCGTTTGGTTTGGAGGTTCTGTGGGAGGGAAAATGTGTTTAATATATTTTTAATTATATAAATATAAATATAACTTTCTTACCGTTTGCTCGCTCTGATAGCACATTTGATTGTTCATCGCTATAATTTTCGTTCCACCATTCTAGCGGATAATCCTCTTGCGAAGGCATTTTGGACGCAAGCGCCACAAGATTCGAAAGGATTCTTTTACTTCTTATAAACCGAACTTTGAAAATATATAACATCATCAATTTAATTGTTAGCAACAAATAGAAATTCACATAAAGAGTTCTTACTTGTTTCAGCATCAGCATGTTCTTTCGCCCACCAAGCTTTCATGACCGACAATAGCCCCGCCGCTTCTGCAACAGTATTTTCGTTCGATGATTGTCCTTTTTTCTGCTTCTCCTGTGATTCCGTCACCTTATCAGAGAGTTTTTCAATGATTTCCTTCAACAATTCCATAAACTCGTTAGAAAATATTCGACGCCATTGTTCAAATATTATTGCCACGAAATTGACGTTTGCATTTGAATTATGGTCTTGATTTTCGAGTAGGTTAAAGAACAGAGGGAAAAATCGTTCCGAAGGACGAACGGATCCTAGTAAGTTCAGTATTCCGTTCATTGCTTGCGGAAAATCTGGGAAAACCAAAAAGAATCAATATTTTCATCGCCAATAAAATTTTCGTATATTTAATAGACAAACCTGTTACATCTATTCCTCTTAAAACGGTTGAATTTTCCACAATTTGCACAATTTTCTCAAATTGCCCTCCTATCTCTGCATTAAGCAACTGGAAAAAGATCCCTTGGTCATATTCTGACCATGAAAACACATAGCCTATTATATATATATATATATTAATAAATGACCTAACAATTTAATTCAAAATAATAGTTAAAAAAAAAATAGACATACCAAGCAATTCGTCGAGATCACATTTTCCAAAAAGCTGAATTTTGTTCAGAAGAAGATTTGTTTGAATAGATAAAGCCTGATTTTGAAAAATTTTTAGAATTAATAAAGGAAAAAAAAACAAAAAACAATAGATGTTTCTCTCACCAAAGCAGGACTTATTCTAGAAATAGTCAAATAAATAAAATCCACATCACCCACTAGATATTCTCGCAATTCTTTTAAAATTGACAGCCACATAGAAAGAAAAATATCCACATGCTTTTTCTGTAGGATCTATAGCAATAAAAAATAAAAGGCATTAATTATTAAAAAATTCCTCCAGAAATCACTATATAAACAGTTAAGTAAAATAATTCAAACCATCAGATCATGCAGGATTCTCCTTTTAATTTCTTGCAGCTTGTCGTCCTCGTCACTAGCTTTATGGAATTGCATCTGCTTTTCCACAAAATTTTTGTAAACTGACAATAAATTATGAGCAAAACTAGGGGGATTCTGTTCTATTCGACTATGAGTTCCAAAGAATAAAATTAAGTTCCAAATACTCCCATAAAAATGCCAAAATTTATCATTTTTTAATATAATCACCTTAAGCCCGATAACAAAAGTCTAGTACGAACAATATCTTGAGCCAAATCAATTTCGCCCACCTTTATAATTAATTCAGATATCCTCATTATGTTACCAGCGTTTTCCGATTCTTGGGACTCCCAGTAACTTTTCAGCACAACATCAAACAGATTTGAAGTGTCAAGGAATTTACGGATGTTGGGTGCAATACGATCGCCAACAGAACTAAACGCTTCCTAATTAGCAAAATTTATATATGAGAAGATAATATTAGTTATTCTGAAATACTTATTGAAAATATTATATTAAATATTACATACGATGCTTTGCCGTTCCATAGCTCCAAAAATTGCTAAAAGCAATTTTTCTGCCTCAATCGGATCTTCGGTCTGATCAAATATATCGAGTTTTTTTCCGTAAAGCCAAAACCGGTTCTCGCCTTTAGATGCTTGATTTGGAGCGCTTGATAAGATAGATGTAGGAAGGGAAGAGCTTAATCCAGTAGACATTGGAAACGGGGAGTTTAATGCAGAAGTTGGTCCAACTGGTGATTGAGATGCGAAATTTGAGATAACTGTTTTATCTTGTTTTTGTGAATTTACCAAGATATTTTCGGTCTCTTGCTTAATATTATTATGACCATTCGATTCAACATGCCTATTCAAGACATCTATTTGGAATTTATCAAATAAAAAAATGTTAATATACCATGGCAATAAAATGATTATATTATAATATAGAAAATAATAACTATATCGCAGAAATAAATAGATTAAAAATGCAAGAAAGATCATGACATAACTAATATATTATGTTCAACTTAAAAAAAACAAATAATAGCAACATAATAAAATAAGTATATTTTACCAAAACTTTGAGATACATTATTTGCGCCGATTCTTTGCGCATCTCGAGTGCCAGTTTCTTTGGTGGAGACTTCCAATTTTGTTGGTTCTTCTTTAATTTCAGCAAGCTGGTTAGACGAGAAAGGAGGAATTTGTGCCGAATTTAATGGAGATGCAGCGGTTATTGATAAAGGTACGGTAATAACGGGAGTATCGGTAATTTTGGGTGTTTTAAGAGCTGTTGAGCTAGTCTCAGGTTGGTTACTTATCGAAAGTCTTCGTTTATTTAGTGTGGGTACTTGATTGTTCGAAGTTTGAATGCTCAAAGAAGGTCTTCGTTGCTGCTGCTGCTGGTGGACTATAGCTTGATTACGGTTAGCATCTTTAAGTGCTTGACTGACATGATTACCCCACAATCCAATAATGTAACTTTTGGTAAATGAATCCAAGTATCCAGAATTAATGGCTAAATTCAGAGCTTCTGGTCTAATAAAAAAATAAATCTCAATTAATTATTAGTTAATATATCAAAAAATTCGAAATTCCATATTTAATAGTCACTTACACTACAACACCCAAATTAAATACCGTATCCATAGCATCTTCTACATGTCTACGAGTTCTATATCCTTGTATATTACAGAAATGATTCACCTGGAAATGCAAATACTCGATCAAACTATTGGTGATCATGGACTGAACCGTAATGTTTTCCAATATTACTAGGATTCCCGGTTCAATGTTCATTATATTATCTGTTTTTGTCCAACACAGCCAATCAAAAAATAAAGCTAATCGTGCTTGTGACGCAATCGTACAATCTTGATGTACAAGTTTAATCAACTCTGTAATTATTGACCATCGCTTAACGAGATTTGAGCGAAGCATTTCGTTAGTAGGATGTATACAGGCGCATATAAACCGAATCACATCCACTACAAGATATTCTGATCCATAGAGAAATTCGTTGCGAAACCAGTTGAATTTCCTCGCGTGTTTTTGATTTTCAGTCTATAAGTGAAAATATTTTAGAATCACAAGTATAGCTTAAAATACAAAAAAAAGCAAAAACATGATTATTTACATGAAAAATTTCTTTTAAGAGTTCTTCCATAAAGAAAGTAATTCGACTTTTTATTAGAAAACTGGGGGTGGGCGTGCATAACAATGCCGTTAGGCCTATAAAATGTCAAATCAAAACATTTTTTAATGTATCCAATTTATAATTAAAGATACAAATAAATTTCGTACCTTCATATCCTGGAAATTTAGCCGGATTATGAACCAATTCGTTCAATACTACACGAATCCTAGGATGTTTGGCAACATCCATAAGTAAACGGATCAAATCACGTCCAATATAATGACAAATCGGCTTTATGATATAGAAAAAGAAACAGAAATAAAACAGCCTCAAAGAAAACGCACCACCACCACAAACAATTATAGTTCAAGAGCCACCACGACAAAAGAAGGATGATAATAGTTTATGTTTAGGATGGTAAAAAATTTTAGATAATTTTTATCAAGAAAATTTTAATTTTAACACTAGCTAATTTTCTTTTTTTTTGTAAATTAAGTGCCCTCGGTGCGTGTTTATGTTGCTGTGTTGAAGAATGCTGTGGTTAATTAATTGAGATTTTATGTGGAATAATTTTTTTATCCTACATTTTCATCTTGGTTTTTCGATTTTTTCATTTAATAATAATAATAATAAGTTTTTCTTTCGCCATTATCTTGCAAAAATTTCTCGAGAAAAGACATTGATCATTCCGATTACGGATATGATGTGCTTTATTAGATTATTAGATTCCAATTACGGAATGTTTCTTCTGTATAACTATTCCGATCAGAACATTTAGAACGCACGGGATGACACAGAAAATGTGTATGTAAAATAAATTATGTGCATGAATGATTATTGTTAATTCTAATTATAGTAACATCAAAATTATTAAAATTGAATATACATTGAATCAAAGTCTAAAATTATTTACAAGGTAATTGTCATATAACCGTACACACTCTTCTCGAAATGTGATGTGAAAAGACTGCTTAAAAAATTTATATACACAGATACGAGAAATGTACAATGAATGAATTTCAAATTAAATACTTAACAACTTGAAGAGATCACGAGCTCACACTGCTTGATCTTCGTCTATGTCTTCAATGATCCTCTTCTTTTTATTACCATTGGTTCCCGTCCTTGACGAGCTCCCAGCATTATTATTACTATTATGATGTGTAGTATTATTTCGACGTGAGGTTGTAGTAGTCGATGTAGATACTGCCGATGGTCTGGTTATCCTCTTACCACTACGAGTTTGTAATGTCTTGGAGCGATTATTGTATGATGATGTGGATTTCTTACTTTTTCCATTAATCTCGTTTTCCTCTTTTTCATTTTCGTCCTCCGAGTCATCCTTGTTTGCTTCTTGCTCTTCAGATGAACTTGCTGAGGAAGAGGATGATGATGTTTGTTCAATAGTTTTTTTAGATCTCCTGACGGGTGCTGATGCTTTTGCCCTTGTTGTTTTAGCTTTTTCTTGTTTCGCTTGGGATCTGGTAGTGCGTTTTCTTTGAGGCTGTTTTATTTCTGTTTCTTTTTCTTCATCAATGTAATTATCTTCGTCTTCATTATCTTCGTCATCTTCATTATTCTCGTCTTCTTCGGATTCAGTAGTAGTGGTTATACTACTGGCCACTTTACGTCGTGACGTTGTTTTTCTTTTTGTCGTGGATGTTGATTTCTTTTTTGCTGCAGCTCGTGTTGTGCGTCTAGATGTTGATTTCACCTCCTTTTCTTCTTCCTGGTCATCATTGTCATTGTCATCATGAGGATCCATGTCTTCACTATGCTCATTCGTTGATGATGCTTTTTTTGCAGACTTCGAAGCACGAAGATTACGAGTTTTAGTAATTTTCGTCGTTTGGTTTGGAGGTTCTGTGGGAGGGAAAATGTGTTTAATATATTTTTAATTATATAAATATAAATATAACTTTCTTACCGTTTGCTCGCTCTGATAGCACATTTGATTGTTCATCGCTATAATTTTCGTTCCACCATTCTAGCGGATAATCCTCTTGCGAAGGCATTTTGGACGCAAGCGCCACAAGATTCGAAAGGATTCTTTTACTTCTTATAAACCGAACTTTGAAAATATATAACATCATCAATTTAATTGTTAGCAACAAATAGAAATTCACATAAAGAGTTCTTACTTGTTTCAGCATCAGCATGTTCTTTCGCCCACCAAGCTTTCATGACCGACAATAGCCCCGCCGCTTCTGCAACAGTATTTTCGTTCGATGATTGTCCTTTTTTCTGCTTCTCCTGTGATTCCGTCACCTTATCAGAGAGTTTTTCAATGATTTCCTTCAACAATTCCATAAACTCGTTAGAAAATATTCGACGCCATTGTTCAAATATTATTGCCACGAAATTGACGTTTGCATTTGAATTATGGTCTTGATTTTCGAGTAGGTTAAAGAACAGAGGGAAAAATCGTTCCGAAGGACGAACGGATCCTAGTAAGTTCAGTATTCCGTTCATTGCTTGCGGAAAATCTGGGAAAACCAAAAAGAATCAATATTTTCATCGCCAATAAAATTTTCGTATATTTAATAGACAAACCTGTTACATCTATTCCTCTTAAAACGGTTGAATTTTCCACAATTTGCACAATTTTCTCAAATTGCCCTCCTATCTCTGCATTAAGCAACTGGAAAAAGATCCCTTGGTCATATTCTGACCATGAAAACACATAGCCTATTATATATATATATATATTAATAAATGACCTAACAATTTAATTCAAAATAATAGTTAAAAAAAAAATAGACATACCAAGCAATTCGTCGAGATCACATTTTCCAAAAAGCTGAATTTTGTTCAGAAGAAGATTTGTTTGAATAGATAAAGCCTGATTTTGAAAAATTTTTAGAATTAATAAAGGAAAAAAAAACAAAAAACAATAGATGTTTCTCTCACCAAAGCAGGACTTATTCTAGAAATAGTCAAATAAATAAAATCCACATCACCCACTAGATATTCTCGCAATTCTTTTAAAATTGACAGCCACATAGAAAGAAAAATATCCACATGCTTTTTCTGTAGGATCTATAGCAATAAAAAATAAAAGGCATTAATTATTAAAAAATTCCTCCAGAAATCACTATATAAACAGTTAAGTAAAATAATTCAAACCATCAGATCATGCAGGATTCTCCTTTTAATTTCTTGCAGCTTGTCGTCCTCGTCACTAGCTTTATGGAATTGCATCTGCTTTTCCACAAAATTTTTGTAAACTGACAATAAATTATGAGCAAAACTAGGGGGATTCTGTTCTATTCGACTATGAGTTCCAAAGAATAAAATTAAGTTCCAAATACTCCCATAAAAATGCCAAAATTTATCATTTTTTAATATAATCACCTTAAGCCCGATAACAAAAGTCTAGTACGAACAATATCTTGAGCCAAATCAATTTCGCCCACCTTTATAATTAATTCAGATATCCTCATTATGTTACCAGCGTTTTCCGATTCTTGGGACTCCCAGTAACTTTTCAGCACAACATCAAACAGATTTGAAGTGTCAAGGAATTTACGGATGTTGGGTGCAATACGATCGCCAACAGAACTAAACGCTTCCTAATTAGCAAAATTTATATATGAGAAGATAATATTAGTTATTCTGAAATACTTATTGAAAATATTATATTAAATATTACATACGATGCTTTGCCGTTCCATAGCTCCAAAAATTGCTAAAAGCAATTTTTCTGCCTCAATCGGATCTTCGGTCTGATCAAATATATCGAGTTTTTTTCCGTAAAGCCAAAACCGGTTCTCGCCTTTAGATGCTTGATTTGGAGCGCTTGATAAGATAGATGTAGGAAGGGAAGAGCTTAATCCAGTAGACATTGGAAACGGGGAGTTTAATGCAGAAGTTGGTCCAACTGGTGATTGAGATGCGAAATTTGAGATAACTGTTTTATCTTGTTTTTGTGAATTTACCAAGATATTTTCGGTCTCTTGCTTAATATTATTATGACCATTCGATTCAACATGCCTATTCAAGACATCTATTTGGAATTTATCAAATAAAAAAATGTTAATATACCATGGCAATAAAATGATTATATTATAATATAGAAAATAATAACTATATCGCAGAAATAAATAGATTAAAAATGCAAGAAAGATCATGACATAACTAATATATTATGTTCAACTTAAAAAAAACAAATAATAGCAACATAATAAAATAAGTATATTTTACCAAAACTTTGAGATACATTATTTGCGCCGATTCTTTGCGCATCTCGAGTGCCAGTTTCTTTGGTGGAGACTTCCAATTTTGTTGGTTCTTCTTTAATTTCAGCAAGCTGGTTAGACGAGAAAGGAGGAATTTGTGCCGAATTTAATGGAGATGCAGCGGTTATTGATAAAGGTACGGTAATAACGGGAGTATCGGTAATTTTGGGTGTTTTAAGAGCTGTTGAGCTAGTCTCAGGTTGGTTACTTATCGAAAGTCTTCGTTTATTTAGTGTGGGTACTTGATTGTTCGAAGTTTGAATGCTCAAAGAAGGTCTTCGTTGCTGCTGCTGCTGGTGGACTATAGCTTGATTACGGTTAGCATCTTTAAGTGCTTGACTGACATGATTACCCCACAATCCAATAATGTAACTTTTGGTAAATGAATCCAAGTATCCAGAATTAATGGCTAAATTCAGAGCTTCTGGTCTAATAAAAAAATAAATCTCAATTAATTATTAGTTAATATATCAAAAAATTCGAAATTCCATATTTAATAGTCACTTACACTACAACACCCAAATTAAATACCGTATCCATAGCATCTTCTACATGTCTACGAGTTCTATATCCTTGTATATTACAGAAATGATTCACCTGGAAATGCAAATACTCGATCAAACTATTGGTGATCATGGACTGAACCGTAATGTTTTCCAATATTACTAGGATTCCCGGTTCAATGTTCATTATATTATCTGTTTTTGTCCAACACAGCCAATCAAAAAATAAAGCTAATCGTGCTTGTGACGCAATCGTACAATCTTGATGTACAAGTTTAATCAACTCTGTAATTATTGACCATCGCTTAACGAGATTTGAGCGAAGCATTTCGTTAGTAGGATGTATACAGGCGCATATAAACCGAATCACATCCACTACAAGATATTCTGATCCATAGAGAAATTCGTTGCGAAACCAGTTGAATTTCCTCGCGTGTTTTTGATTTTCAGTCTATAAGTGAAAATATTTTAGAATCACAAGTATAGCTTAAAATACAAAAAAAAGCAAAAACATGATTATTTACATGAAAAATTTCTTTTAAGAGTTCTTCCATAAAGAAAGTAATTCGACTTTTTATTAGAAAACTGGGGGTGGGCGTGCATAACAATGCCGTTAGGCCTATAAAATGTCAAATCAAAACATTTTTTAATGTATCCAATTTATAATTAAAGATACAAATAAATTTCGTACCTTCATATCCTGGAAATTTAGCCGGATTATGAACCAATTCGTTCAATACTACACGAATCCTAGGATGTTTGGCAACATCCATAAGTAAACGGATCAAATCACGTCCAATATAATGACAAATCGGCTTTATGATATAGAAAATAAAAGACATGTTAAATAATGTAAAGAACTTTTACTTTAAATTAATGTAAATACCTGAGTTTTTAACAATTTTTCGCATAACTCAGCCTCTTTATTCGCAAGATTATGATATTCACTACCGAAATGATCTCTTAATTTCCGTAAAAATGTAAATATCACCAATGCAACCAATCTTTGGTGACTGGATAGAAAACTCCTAAAAAGGAAACAGATAATTATGAGAAAATAAATATATTAAATATAATTCAAAAAATATCTGATTGGTTACTTACATGCTGGAATCTCTAGAGAATATATCTACAAGTTGCTCACACATAAAAAGATTGATCTCGCTATTATCACTTCCTATGTTTTTTGAAAAAATTATATATAATAGGTATAGAGTTCAGAAAAGATAAATTTTTTTTACCATTTTTAATGCTTACCTCGTATTTGTCGTAGCATGTTTTCACATACTAACTCCATGTTTATACTATCTGTTCCCTTCACTCCCATGGAAATAAATTTCCATATAAGCCATAGCATCTAAAAAGATTAATATACAATATTTGTATAAAAAAAAAATTAAAAAAACCCATAAACAAAAAAGATTTCATTAACTTACACGATGTATTGTCCTCGGTGTATACAACTTGAATTTTCTTCCTTGCGATGACATTTCAATTAAAGTCTCCAGAGGTATCTGTAATGTACCACAAACTATCAGTCTATTCAAATGCTAAAATGTAGAAAATATTTGAGTATACCTTCCTTGATCAGGATAATTTAAATCTATAATTTTCAATATTCATATATATATTTTCATATACCTTGTCCAATTGCGAATTATCGTTCTCGATAAATATCACGTACAAGATTCCGTGCATCAACATGGTATGCTCTCTTGTATCATTCTATCAAGATTTTTTGTCAATGGAAAATGTCACGTGACCAAATAATATTATCAAAACAAAACGATTAATCACATACTAAAGCACTGTTTATTTGTATTTCATTTTTATTCAATAGATGTTGGTAATTGTTGAGATATCCCATTCGCATACTCTATATAAAAAAATATAATTTATTAGCATAGTGCGATGTTGATTTTTAGACATTTATCGATAACTAATATATAATTAGATATAATGTTTTCTTTGGTTTTTTAAGAAAATGTTAAGATTAATCAAGATTAATCCATCGTAATAGATGGCGATAAATATCGTCGAAATAACTATTACCGATCCACTAATCGGCGCAGTATATAATGTATATAATGTGGCGCAGCATTTTAGCTAACAATATGAACGGAAATTTTTGGAAATTACCTCTTCCCAGCTTGTTTGCTCTTCAACTGGCTCTGCTAATAGCATATTGGACGTCATTTTATAAATTTTCAAAATATCAGAATCTCACAATAGTACACTGATTCCCCCCTTCGCTAATTCAAATTTCAGTATTCGACAACGCGTAACTATTAACGAAAATAACTGAAAAGACACGCTCAAAAAAATTTGAGTTAGGTCTATTTATAAAGCTTTGAAATTAATGGTGACAGAAAAAAATTGACAGATTGTGTAACTTCATTTATGCATCGTGATCGTACTTGTGTTCAAGTTTAAAAATTTTATATCGAGACTAGTCTATACATATATTTTTCCCAGAGGATATTATTCTTTTACATTATGGAGGAAACGCATGAGATTCCGCTTAGTTTCAAACAAGTCTCAAATTCAAATCATTTAAAATTCGACATTAAACAACTAAGGAAACAAAGAAAAGATGACTCGAAGGAGTTATGGATTATTCGTGTTCCTAATACGGTACTTTGTTTTGTTTTGAGATGATACTTGAACTCATCAAAGTATCAAACAACACTAATGCTTATAACAAATAAAAATAATAAAGATTGAAAATTCAAAGCTGGATGGTATGACATTTAAAATGCCGCCACAAAATTTCAATAAAGTAAAACGCGTGGCTACTTTTGATCAAGCTTATGAATACAACAAAATAAGCGACGGAAGTGATTCCAAATCGCTTAAAACCGATGAGTCAATACAAGAAAACCAGGCAGAAATGCATAAACATGTTTCAGATTCTGCTAAATATGGAATTTATTGTCTCCCAAGTGAGATAACACAAGATGACTCGTCGTCATCGTCATCAGATTCTGATGACACCATGGACAATCTCTACGCAGCATCATTACGACCTAAAAAAGCAGATGAAATCGTACCTGTGGGTAGCAAGGAGTTACATGATATATCATTATTATTACCTAGCCAGAAGAAGAATGGAAACTTAGTCATAGGTTTTTATTAAATTCCATTGCTAAATAATAGGTTCATTATTCTTCTATCAAAAATAAATATATAATCATTAATAATACTACTCTATATCAGAACCAATGCAATTTGACCGACATCTTACCGTCACAAGATTATACGATGTTCCTGATCCTACCGAGGCCGCTTTAAAAATTCTTTCGGAACCAAAGATACCGCTTGAACCGCCGGCAGGCCTGAAACTACAATTCAAACCTTATGGTTTTGATACAGGTATTACTTAACGGTTTTCTTTGTTCTTAGTTTAGATTATTATCAATTAAATGATTTTTCTTACAGGTTTTCCTGAAAATAATACCGACAAAAAGAAAAGAAAATTAAATGAATTCGAATCAGGATCAAACGCATGTAAGTATAAACTTTGCATTTAGAAGGCTCATATTTTCTATTATTGATAATATATCAATTTTATTTAATAGCTTCGTCTTCAAGATCAATACCACTACAAAGTCCAATAGAAACTCCGATCAAAAAATTAAAAAAAGATCGTCCAAAAACACCCATTCAAATACCAGGTATATCCCCCGTACGACAGAAGAAAAAGAATTTCAAGACGAAAAAAGCGAATCAGACGAAAAAAGCGAATCAGGCGAAAAAAGCGAATCCAAAGAAAAAGAATTTCAAGACGAAAAAGCGAATCCAAAGAAATGATATAAATGAAATTCTATAATCATAAAGAAATAAATAAATTCATTTTTTGGCGCGAATCGATTATAGGAATTCTCATATATACACATAGATTTAATTAAATCAGAATGAATTAAAAAAAAAAGCAAAGACTTTAAATGATTCAATCAACTTTCCAGCTCGAGCATGATGGCCATTCTAGTTTTATTTTATGATTCGTCTTTATATATGGATGCCATAGATTTTTCCCATTATTTTTTCAATTTTTATTTTGAAAGTGATTTTGTTCCCTTGTGACGTTTTGAGATATCATATTTTATTGAAAGAAGCATTTATACTAAAGATGGTCTAAATTTTTGCAAGCTATTTATAGCATTATAGATATCTCGAATACTATTAAATAAGCATTTATAATTTAGGGTTTCGGCGAAGGTTAATAGTTTGGTAGGAACAGTGCTAGTCTTGACTGAAATATGTCTGAATCTCTTAAAAGATATTAATTATTCCATGACCATATTGAAACATACAAAGCCCTTTACAACGGCACCATACATACTAGACTCGGCTTTTATCAAAACCACATTCCTAATTACATATGTAAAAAATTATCTATACACCGGATTTACTAGTAAAAGCACTATTATCGGCCCAAAATTTTTAGGCCAATGCGGTCGTTGTAAAGAACTTTGACTGTAGCGATTCCGTCCAAAATCTAAACGTTTCGATAATGAAGAACTCTTCATAATGCCAAAGAATCGGTATTGTGCATACAAGCGGTTCACTAAACGCCGAATATCAGAAAATTCTGAAAACTACAATAATAATTTTCAATCAAATTCATTAGTTATTAGATCTCAAAGTTCCAAATTAATGTTAGAAGCACATTTTTTATTAAATCAATAGCTTCATTTCTAAAGAATAATGATCTTTCCATGTTATAAATATGCTTCGACAATGTTTACTAGAATTTTTCGCATGTTTTAATACTCAGGCCTTTTAACAAAGGAAAACCTCCATTCGCAAATATATTACAATTCTCTCGCGCGCACATTCTTTTGACTTACGAGAAACTTAAAAACTACCAGCTGATAACTGCACTCGACAAGCTAATGTTCTTCGCATGATTCATATTTTTCTAAATAGTCGGTGATATTCTCGACAAATTTAATTAAAATTTACAGTTCAAGATGAGGCTGCTAGCATACATCTACGGAATAGTTTATTCTTTGGCTGGTTTGTTGGCCGGATATGTAGAACGATAAAAAAAGCGTGTTGTATTATCTGAGTGTCCAGCAATGAGGTGATAATATATGTAATGGTCGCTGGTAATGGAACATGTTCTTGAACATATAAACAATATGAATGTTCAATATATATACCAGAAGACACGATTGCAAAATTTGCATTACAGCAGATTAATCCAAGAAATAGCCAATTTCAAAGAAAGATACGAGTCTCCATTGTTCAGGCATGTAGTTATTTATTGGGAAATGTTTCTGAAATAAAAAAATTAGAATTTACACCGTCATTTGGAATAGAGAATAGACTTAAGTTATACGAAAAAGAAACTCTAATGCCTCTAACATCGATTAAATGTACCTGGTTCTTGTATTCATTTCAAAGCTAATAATATTATGAGAAATCTGATGTCTTGGACTATTGATTAAGGCAATTTTACATATACTCAGGCTCTAACGGATGTAATGAAAATTTCAGAATCCTAATTAGAAAATTTGAAATTTTGTTAAAATAAACCTAAAAAAAAATATTAATGTTGCCATCATAAGGAGCTAATAAAATTTTAACTCCAAATATTTTTGAATTCCGAAGACCCAGTGCATCTGAGAAAATAAACAAAAAGAAAATAATGATAAAATATAATTGATTTTTTTATTATTTTTGATAAAATATATAACAAGTTTACAATAAGTAAATGACAATACTTTTATTATAAATATTTGTCAAAATTATTTTTAAAAAAAATTTATTTGATAATTAAACTAATTATTATTAATTAATCTTTTTGATTAAGCTTTTTTTAAAATTATTTAATAAAAAAAGTTTACTAATTGAATAAGTAATTATAATTATAAAGTATGAATAATAATATTATAAAAAAATAACTTTTATTAGTTAAGTAAGTTAGAATCAAATTTAAAATAAATTAAAATAATAAGATAAAGAATAATAATATATTAAAGTATTAGTTAATTTCTTAAATTTTATTTTTATTTCTTGTTTATTTAATAATTACAGAGATTTCTTATATAATAAATTATATTTTCTAGTTAAAAGTATCTAATTACTTTAAAATCAGAAAAAATATACAAATTTTAATAATTAATTTCTTAATAATTTATATTATTTTATTCAAAAAATATAAACTTTATTAATATTTAGTTAGATTTTCATGAATATATTAGAAAATTTTTGGAGAGATATTCATTAAGAATCATCATTATATCTATAAAAATTGATAAATATCTCTTTAAAATATTAATATTAATTAATAACTTTAATAATCTTTGATAAATATTCATATTAATAATTATTAATTATTATTAGTATATTATTTATTAATATATAATAATATATTAATTATTATTTGTAAGATTATTTTGTTAATGATTGTAAACAAGATAAAATATGATATGAATAAGTTTTAATTTTATAACTTATGATTGTTTTTATTGTTTAAAAGTATTCAG
>CAJVPS010000890.1:0-18958 GCA_910591765.1 Ambispora leptoticha | reverse complement strand
TATAAATTTTAATATAGTGAGAAAATTTTAATTTTCATTATATTTTATTAATAAATTTAGTCTCTAAATTATTATTTTTATTATCATTATATATTAAATTACTTTATTTTATACTTTTAATTTTAGAATTAATTACTATTTAAATAATAAAATTATAAATTATTTATAAATTAAAATTAATTAATTTATATTTTATTTTATTTATAATTTTAAATAAATTATCTTATAATTTATAAAAGATATTTTTAAAATTATATTAAATTATATAATTTTTTTATTTTTAAATATTAAAAAATATATATAATATTTTTTTTATTTAAATAATAATTATTTTTTATTAAATATAAATAAAATTTTATAAAAAGTATAAAAGTTATAGATAATTTTTAAAAATAAATATTTATTTATTAGGATAAATATTATTTAATTTTAATTTAATAATAAATTTTATCTTTTTATTTTATATAAAACTAATTGAATAATTATATATTATAATTATATTATTTAAATATATTTATATTCTTTTTATTTTTAAAATATTAAATAATATTTATTAATATTCTAATTATAGTTTTATAATTTAATTAATTTACTTTTTAAAAATAATAAGATTTTATTATATAATTTAAATTTTAAAAATTATTTAAATATATAATAATTTAATAATTTTTATAATATATTTTTAAATTTTTTATTAATTATATATAATAATAATTATAATTAATATAATACTTAAATTTTTTAGTAAAATATAAATTTTTTATTATATATAAATATTTTTAATTTTATTAATAAATATTTTTAATTTTTAATTCAAATAAAATTAAAGTTTTCTATTTTAATTATATATAAACTTAATAATTTTTATTAATTATTAATTAGTAAAAATTAATTTATTTATATTATAATTAGAATAATTCTTTTAGAAAAAATTTAATTTTATTTTGAGTTAAAAATAAAAAATATTTATTATTAAAATTAAAATCTTTTTATATAATAAAAATATATATTTACTAATTATTATTAATAAAAAATTTAAGTATTATAATTATTATATATATATAAAATATATATTTTATTTTTAGATTTTTTTCTAAAAAAATTTTAATTATATATAAATTAATTAGCTTTATATATATATAGTTTAAATTCTTATAATTAAAAAAATTAAATAATTATAAAAAAATATAATATTAATATTATCTATCCTAAGAAATTCATCTTTCATTTCAAAAATATCATCTTTTGAAAAAATCTGATATTGATTTTGATAATATAAATAACAAGATTCACTTTAATCATTATCAAAAATTCAAATCATCAAAAAAAGATTTAATATCAACAACTGAAAAAATAATCAGCACAAAATTATATATAAAAAATTATTATTAATTAATAATTTAAAAAAGAATGAATATAAAAAAAATAAGTATGAAAATATATATCAAAGTAAAGAATTTTAGTTTTATTTAAATTAAAAATAAAAAAATAGATATTAGTAAAATTAAAAATCTTTATAAAATAAAAATATAAATTTTACTAATTATAATTAATATTATTTATAAGAATTATTATATTTTTAATATTAACAAAAAATATTGTCAAATTTTACTATAGTTATATTTCTTTATATTCATATTTTTTTATAATTATTTTTTTGAGTTTTTCAGTTATTAATTAATTATAATTAAAAAATCTCTTTATAATTATATTTCTTTATAGTTATATAATTTACTTTTCAAATATGATGACTATAGAAAGATTTTGACTATATATATTTTATATATTTTTTTATAATTGTTTAATATATAATATCTAATTCAAATTATATAAAATTTGAAAATATAAGAGCAACTGTTAATATACCAGTAAATAAAATTGAAACCAAAAAGTAAAATTCAATAATTTTAAATAAAAAAGACTTAAAATGAGATTAATTTATATATATATTATCTATATCTTTAAAAGAAAATATATTTAATAAAATAAAAAACTAAAAAATTTATATAACATTATATTTGAATTAATTTAATAATATTTTTAAAGACATGACCCATTAATTACTAAGTTTTCATTTGAGAATATATAATGTATAACATCTAAACTTATCAATATTCTGGATTTTATAAATTCAATAAACTTCTTGACTAAGTAGTAAATGAGAATTTAATTCATTAATTTATAAAATTCACAAATCAAATTTTGAATTTGTTTCTTAAAAGTTTATTGAATTTATAAAATTCAAAATATTGTTAAGTATAATTTATGATTATAGGAATCTAAAAGACCCTTACTTTCAAACGCTTTTCTCATATTGGAACAAAATTTTACACTAATTCGTTGAGTTATTAGGTCCCAAAGTTCCAAATTATGCTAGTAAAACTTCAGTTATTTTTATTATTAGCATAATTAAGGTTTTGAAACCTAATAACTCAACGAATTAGTGTAAAATTTTGTTTGAAAATTGATATATTTAGGTAATTCTCATAGAGGAGAACATATTTAATAAGTCAATCCCTTTTCAGAATTTTCTTGAAAACAAAAAATATTTGGAGTTAAAATTTCATTAATTAAAAAATATTCGTATATATCACTTAATTTTCCTAAAATGGCAATATCAATGGGATTTTTAAACATAGGATTTTTTCGCAAAATTTTTCGTGTCCGTTTTCATAAGCAAGCCATTCTTAATTTAATATAATTGTCATAATCAGTGTGATTGTCAACTGATTTGGAAACATCGACTAATCCAGATAATGTGCAATTGACTCTCGACATCAATACTACAGAAATTTACTATATCGAGAAGATTAATATAGCCCGTTTTGAGCTCTACTATATCAAGAGTTAAATTAATCTTTACTATAACGAGAGTCACTTTAATTTTGTTGAATTACTACAAGAAAATATGAGACAAATATATAAACGACAATGTGTAAATGAGAGGAAGTTAGAAAATTAATTTTCAACGAATTAAAAACGATTCGAGTCACGTGACGTCAATCATGTGATTTTAAAGGTAAACCAGTCAAAACGTATGACATAAAATAAGAATAATATTTCGATTAGGGTAAGTTAGAGAAAAGTTAAGGTTATATTACAAAAAAGATATATATTAAAATTTCGCAAGGGACATTTTTTTATTAGAGATACGAAGCTGTTTTTCATTTGGTTTGAATTTTTCCGTTACACATTGATCTTGCGATTTTGATTGGTTCACCTCTTAAATTCGTATCGTGTGGCCCCCGAGGTCGTCCCAAAAAAGTCAAATACTGACCCGCAGCAATCATTTAGCAGATTTTTGAAACTATCGATTGATGGATAACAATGGCATCAAGTGTCAATTTCGAAGAGATACATTCGAGTTTATTAACTTTTTTCCGAACTCGTTCTAATAGTAAAAATAGTAGTCATGGTTATAGTAATAGTAGAAAAAGGAAAATTAGTGCTGAGAAATTGGTTGTATTTTCTTACGGTGAGACTGAAAAAATTGATTCTTTTTATTATTTATCACGTCAAACCTTTTGTAATATTTGAGAAATTTTAAGATCTGCTGTTGGTTACTTTGGGAATTAGGTATATTTTTAATTGCTATTTTAGAATATTTCTTTATTAATTACGAGCTAACCTTCCTACGAATTTTAAGAGTCGCGACGTTAGTGGATATTGTGTTTCTTTCATTAGAAGAGACAATTGAATTGATAAAGTTGTTAAAAAATGTAATTACTCTGCATTTTATCAATGATGATCAGATAACCAGTAATTCACATTCCAAACACATAAAAATTTAAAGGACGTAACAAACGACAGCGACAAATCTTCACGTCCTACGTCATCGTTATTTTCTTACCTTTGTGCACTCCAATTCTCGGCAACTCACACTTTTATATGTAACAAGGTTCTCTTGACCGAGAAATTGGACAAAGATTTCCGAAATAACTTTCAGGATAATATTTATTTTGTAGATGTCTTAAAGTCAAGTGGTAAACCAAGATTGGCAAGTAAACTAATTTGATGAACTTTTTCGATAAATTCTATATTATCCTTACTTAATTCTCGCTCTCTTCTTTCAATTATTATAAAGTTACAAAATACTCCAATTACATTTCAAGATTTTCTTAAAACAGAAATACAACAGTTCTTACTCGATTCAGCAACTACTACTAATATTAATAATAATAGTAATAATAATAGTGTATTCTATATAAAAAAATCCATTGATTGCATGATCACGATTACAGGATGGCTTCTCGAGTACCCGATTATTTACGTGCAAAATATCGAGGAGAGTATTGATGAAATAGAAAATAACGAAGGGAATTGTTTAGGGAATGAAGAATTGAGATTGTGTCGAGTGTACTTGAGAAAACGAGAAGCTGATAAGAATCGGTAAATTTAACATAAACTTTATTGATTGGTTTTCATCCCTTCAATTGAATTCAAGTCAAATAATTATTTTTCCTAAAGGCAAATTTTGTTAAGTTTCTCTTTTCCAAAATCAATTTTTTCGACACAAGAAACAGAAATTATTGCACGTTTAAAATCCCTTTTCAATTCTCGACTTTCAGAGCAACAAAACGCTATTTGGAAAAATGAATGTGAAATCGAGATTTCGGATGTTTGTTTGCCGGTTGTAGCGCTCTAATATAATTTATAATAAAGTGGTCTAGTTTAATGGGATAATGACACTTGTTAACTTCCATTTAATATAAATATATAAAATTCACAAAATTGTGCTTGCTTTTTGATACATATGTCAAAAGTTATCCAAAGCGAAAAACGTATGAAAAAAGATGTGGATTAAGTAAGTATAAGTTCACTAAATATGGCACCGTATTCTACGATGTAATATATTTCAGGAGTAAAATCTTGATAGAACTTTATTTTCTCAATAACAAAAAATACAAAACTGCTGTCACAATACAAATTCTCTAGCCCATTTTAGATCACGTGGATACATATCCTATGAGACGTCGATCACAATTCACGTGATAATGATCACAATATCACCGATCTCGTGTATATAACGGAATTAGTGAAGGCGTCGAGCCCAGTTCATTACAACGTTCAGCTAATGAATAATTCTTGCTTTGATTCATTAGACAGCATCCTTAAAATGATACATCAAGACGGGTATGGATGGGAAGAAATGGGACGAATTACAATATAAAGCAACTCGTCGTGAAATAGAGTAGAGCACTATTAAATATAAAATTATAAAATGATAAAATGATTAAATTCTTAGATAATATTCAGATTAATTAGATTGATTAAATACTTGTAATAAAACATCCTTCTTTAATAAAATACACACTCCTTTATCATATTGATCTATTCTAAAGTACATGTTAATTAAGTAGTTCACGGAGAAACTACAAAAGTATTAACATCGTAAATTATAACCGAAGTATTGTGGTCGTGAATTATTACCTTCTAAGATAGGAACTAGCGACTCAGGCAATTAGACAGGCGATTGGATTGGTGATCGATATTATAACGGACACGTTAATAGGGTTGCGGAAAAGACACTCGAAAAACCCTCGTGTTCGTACAGTCTCACGGTTTACTCAGTAAATTTCATTTTTTCAAAAAATTTGCGTGGCTGATCAACAAATTTGAGCACATTTTACACGTAGAAGGTAATTCTTTCTGTTTATAACTACTTTTTGAACCTTAATGAGTTTGCTCATTTCGCTATTATTTTTGCACATATAATTGGCATGATCCTGAACAGATGCTTAAATCTAGCTTAGAGTATCAATAAACCATGTTCAATTTATATATAAACTTGATTTCAACTCTAACCCTAACGCTTAACCCTAACCTTAAATAATATTATCAGTAGGAATTTCCGGGCTGCCCCACCAACCTGCAGACGTGATACTTGGCTAACTCGAATTCTTCAGAATAAATATTCCATTCATGTAAAAATCTCATTTGATGGAAACGCTGAATGCTCCAAAAACAAGAAAAAACAATCCATTATCGAATTCCCAATTTTTTCCGACAAATTAGTCAAATTTAAATGGTTCGTATTCAAATTAATATATTCAAGACAACAATTATGAAAGTAAAAGAAGATGATATGGAAACGGCAGTTTCAAAAGAATAAATATTCTCAGAGTACCATCGATCAGTAACGATTGTTTGTATCTTCCTCTTATCGTCCTATATCTGGTGGTACTATACAAGTTTAAGGGGTAATTTTCATTTGATATACAGTACAAATCGATGTTATAGTTCCGAATCCTAAAACTATAACCGAAAGTATAGCCGAAATTATCGTAAATCGTGGTCTATATACTCTCCCCTATAAAAATTTAAACCTTAATTTTAGCCTCAAGGCTAGTAAGTTAGTAGTTAAAGTTTTTTAAGAAATTACGCTGTAAATTTAAATTTATTATATGTGAAACAAATATGTAGTCTATTCATAGTACTTACTATAGACGGTATAGTTTAGGCGTTGGATCAGTCCAGTGTGTAACCATAACAGGTTTACCTGCAGGATATGCATTTCAAATTCATAGTCTTTACCAAAAATGTGTTAATTTTGAAAGGTTTGACATTGATTTCTGTGCCACCATTGTAGTGTGTCAGTCGGAATCTATAAGTGTTTTGTGAATATCAAAAAAAGCGAGTGTCGTGTCTGAATATCGTCCAATTTTTTCTAGAATCAATATGTATTGTTTTATTTGACCTTAAAAATTTTTTGTGTTTGGATTTTGAAATCTCAATTGCATATTTGTTTTTTTAAGTTGTACTCCTAAAAAGTACCATTATAGAGAGTGTCAGTTATCTTTGGTGGAATTAAAATATGTTTGTATTTACCAAACGAGTTTATTCACGTTCATTCGATGGGATATTTGTTTTTTAAGGACATTGATTTCTGTCTAATAGTATGCGCATACAAAAGAGCCACCATTCAGTTGTATTTGGCGGAATCTATAAGTGCTTTTGTGACTATCAAAAAAAGCGGGTGTCGTTATATTAAGGTGTCTAAATAGCGGAAGGCAATTACCGCCTATATTGTTCTTAAAAGTTTTTTTTTGCGTTTGGGGATTAGGCAGAATTCGCAGAAATCTGCAATTTGCAGATTTTTGCATGGTTTTATTGAATTCTATGATTTGCATCCAAAATAGGGACAATTCGATTTATCTTATAGACGGTTCTATTTTTGTCCAAATTGGATTGTTGGGACGTCGAGATATCG
Organism: Ambispora leptoticha; assembly: GCA_910591765.1. Taxonomy (NCBI): domain Eukaryota; kingdom Fungi; phylum Glomeromycota; class Glomeromycetes; order Archaeosporales; family Ambisporaceae; genus Ambispora; species Ambispora leptoticha. The sequence goes on along the minus strand of CAJVPS010000890.1, from coordinate 11,748 downwards.
CATCGCAAGTTACTGAATTTTTAAATTTGATTTTTTTCAGTAAACTAGTTTTGGATAACGGTTTATTTACGCGCATGTGCTTATTTATTAGTAAAAAAAGTTTTCTCTTTTGCACATTTATTCAGAAGAAGATGCTGTAGTATATTTAAACGACAATTAAAAAAAAAACAATATTCAAGTTCTCTGTCGGTCATTTTGTTATCGTTAAATGAGAAAACTTAGTTACGCGAATTTTCGATCGCCGCGATTATAGCGTTTCTGATTTTTACTATTAATTTTATTTATTGCCTGTTTTTTTTTTGTTACAATACTAACGCTAATGAGAAGCCGCTTATTTTCTTAAGTTTGTGCTGCATGTGCTATATTGTGTTGCGTAGAATATTAAATCTTTAAACAATGTTCGTAAAGAACGAGATTAATATGGTAAAATATATGTATTTTTTTCTTCTTCTTTTGTTATCTTATAATTAAGAAACTACATAATTTTTTGGATTGTTATATAATATGTATAATAAATAATACAAAAATTAAATGTCTATGTTATCAATCATTCATTGATTAGTATTATCAAAACAAATATACAATAATTAAACGAATTAAAAGAATAAATCTAATGAATAAGTAATATAATAAATAATATATGAATGTAATGTCTAATATATATTATCTACAGCTCGTCTTTCTTCGCCGACGTCATTCATTTTAGCTTGATCCTTTTTCTTGTTCTTTGACATAAACGTGAATATTGATTTTTCTGTATTTCTATTTTGCTTTCTTCTCAAGTTATTTGATGAGGTCACCGCCGTTGCTGTTTTTCGATAGCTTAATAATGACATTATGACCTTATGGGCGGTTGGTTCATGCGGATAGAAAAAACTAGCGGGACATTCAAAAGAAATTGGGGTAATCCATCGTTCTCCACCTCGCAGTTTTCGTATTGTTGGTGGGGCAGTTTCCACTGTATATTTAAATGAATAGGACACTTGTAAATGTTTTGATCCATGTCCTATTCTATACACGTCACGTTGCTGTTCTTGTTCTCCGCATGATTTTATCGCGAATTTACAGGATTTTTGAAGGAAATTTGTGTCAAGCTTCAAGACATGGTGGTTATTATGATGAGCATTAGTGCTCGGTAGATTTCGTAATGAATTCGATGAAGACTTTGGTTTAAGAGATTTTGACGAGGAGATTTGTCGGCACGACAATGAGATTTTACTGATCGATGGGTTACGAAGTAAAGGAGAATGAAATAATCTCAGACTTGTCTGTTGCTTTATCGGCCTAAATACCAAATTCCCCGTTTGTGTATTCACATGTGAAAATTTAAAGTCAACGTTGAAACGCCATTTTTGTTCTTGTTCAAATCCTAAGTGAAGCCGTAAATTTGGTTCGGCAAATCGAGATTCTAAAGCAACAACTGACACTTGATGAAAACGTTTTGAAACGTTGCAAACCGAGAGAAGGGTGATTATGTCAAGATTTTGGAGTATAAGTAAGAGGATTTCATTTGGGAAAGAGTTCAGCGTTATGAATGGTAAGCTCGTTGATTTAAATGGGGAGGAGACGATCTCCTTGGATCTTTTTTGGAAAATCATTTCTTCGGTGAAAGGAGTAAATGCGTAAATGCAAATACAAAAAAATAATCCGATGATACCGAGAAATTTGATATATGATTAGGTCGAGAAAGTTTAATGTTGTGTATATTTAAAAAATAAAAATTTAATTAAATATTAATAACAAAGATTCATACAGACAAGCCTTTGAATATATGTGTGCGTGTGTGTATGCGTGTAGAGAGAAAGAAAAAATTATAAAGATTCTTATTGATGATTTATTGAAAAATGAGGCAAAATAACGGTAGTCCCTTTTATCTTGTCTCTTGCAGGTAGATCTGTTCTGTCTATTAAAAAGTTTGGGTTTTTATTGTTATTGTTGTGGTTTAGTCAAAAGTAAAAAAAATAGTGGAGAGTATATATATATATATATATTTATTTTACATATATATAAATATGTGTATATATATTATATATCTATATATCTATATATCTATATATATATATGTATATATATAGATATATATATAGATATATAATATATATACACATATTTATATATTTATATTAGATAGAATACAAGTAAAAAAAAAGTATACATGTATGAAATGTGGGGTTTCTTTAAGGTCACCCGAAATCAGGTTTCAGATTATTTTTGTAAGTAATTCTACAAAATATATTTTCCCTATTTATTTATTATTTGGTAGAACAACATAACACCACATTCATTAAAGAGTAAACAGGTAACACAAATAACACAAAACATGGACAATAACATTAAAAAAAGGCTAATTTCTCTGTATAATGGTTTGAGAACAAATGACGAATATTGTTAGATAAATTAAATCATTACACATATGCTAGTTACACGGTAAATCATTAAATGGTAATAATATTCCCATTTTTGTCATTTTCGTTACAAATTTATGTTGTATCGGTATGCTCAAATGATAAATATTACATTTCTTTTCTTTTCGGATTCGGTTTTTACTATTCTCTCTCTATTGGGTGATTTTCGGTGGCTGGGATGGCGGCCGATTGGTTGCTGATTGGTACAATGAAGTGACATGATTTCAAGGGAAACAGAAATTAAGTTTTGTTCAATAACTGTAGTATTATTTTATTTTGAGCGTGTGAGAATTTTAAGCTCGATTGAGTTTGTCGTAGACAAGTTTTTTTTCTAAATGCGAATTCTATAATTCAATTACACAAGAATCGAGAAATTTCATACAACCAAAGAAAGACACCTGCTAATTTTCGTTAATTAATTCATTTTCATTCGAACTCATTCTAAATACTTTTTCATTCGAGTTCATTACCCACACGAAACCAGAAAATATAACGCCCGAGTTATTCAAAAAGCTATCAATGATTAATTTTCAATAAAAGTTATATGCTGATCGATATCATAATAGGTAAAAGTGATTATTGTTATGCATTTACCTGCATGAATGTATTGTTTGTCAATCACTTCGGGACGGCTCGTTTTGCTTGAAAAGCGATGGCGGGGGTCATTTTTATTGACCTATGGATATATCGGTGTATTTACCGAAGTTAAAATCTTCCTTAATACTTTGTATGGCCAGACGTGCCTAAGCGCAAGTCGTCGGGAGACATAGAAAAAATCAGATATAAAGTGCATTTACTGAGGGTAAAATACTTAATGCTTCATAAATCAAAGCGTGCATTATTGGAGGGTAAACTAGTGCGCGTGTATTTAGGGAGGTCGCATTCTACTGTAGAGAATCTTTGTTACAATTGTCTCCCCTTTTTCGATCTTTCCAGTAAGCATGAATAAAATTAAAAATAACCTTTTTTTTACCGTTCTTGTGCGTGTGTGAATGTATATATGTAATTGCTATTTTTATGCAAAGTAAGCAAAGTACACATATTTTGTGCTGTAGAAATTTTGCCTTTGTTTGTAATTATCGAGATTGGTCACAGAAAATCTTTCTTTGCATTCTGTACAAGAAGTTATTACCAGATTTTTCCAGAAAATCTACATGTTATGACCGATGAATGAAAGGGCGCTCACGGATTTCGAACATTTCCAAGGGATTTCCATCACAATCAAATTTTTTTGAGTCATAATTTTTCCGTAGTTTAAATATCCTAATGTAGTTAATGGTAGTCACACAAAATCGTCACAAATGTACTTTGAAAATCCGGGGTACGTGAGAATACTAGATATTCACCTTTCATTATTCTCGAATAGAGTTGATTTGTAAGTGCAATGAATGAATGAAATTTTGTTATCTTATCAATTAGATGGATCCACAATCGAAGAAAAAAAAAGATAACTTTAAAAATCAATAATCTAGCTTAAATCGGGCTAAAGGTTCATATAAACTTGTAATACATTCAAGCGCACAAATAAAAACAAAGCACAAGTAACTCAATGATTTCGCTATTTTCATTTATTTATTATGTGCTTTTTTTAACGAAGACAATTAGGGTTTCTAATGCAATTGTTGTTTTCGAGTAATGACCGACCCTCCTTACGAAAGGAATAAATGGCGTCTTTTCCTTCATCAGTGTTGTCATACATGTTTTGCGGTTTTTTCTTGATCACAACAACAGCATACAATCTCATTTACGTAATGTATGCACAAACCGTGTAAGAAGAAGAAAAACTTTTTCTCACACGTTTATTTGTTATTTGATGCTATTTGCTGATTTATCATAATTTTTACCCCGCTTTCCTTTTCAAGGTTTTTCTGAAGAAGGCAGATTATATCATAAATGATGTACGTGTCCGTGAAGTAACATGTGGGAACGGACAAACAGATTGCGCGAATTGGTTTATGGAATGGTTTGCTTCTTTGTGCCATCTTCTTTGAAATTTGCGAATTTATTCGGGTAAGTTACCCTTGATAATAACCCATTATTAAAATGCATAGAAATTACTAAATCGCTTTTTTACGTAAAAAGTTTCCTTCAATATTATTCATACACACAATAATAAAGTATAAAGTGACGACGGCGGTGACGGCATAAAAGAAACATCAATGGAAAAAAAAGCAAGATGGTGCATAGATAATTTTAAAGGAGATCGATCTTGGTTTTTAATCTAATATGTACGTTCATGACTGAAAAACCCAAAGAAACGAAACGTAAAACATGGCATACATGAATCAATATACAAAGGACATTGATGCAATGATTCTCTCGATCTGTGCACTTGACGATAATAATCCCGATTTACAATAGGACCAATATAAAAAAAAGTTTCCCGAAAAGGCGAAATGCGGAGGCGAACAAAGACAAATCAGTCGCCATATACATGTACATGTAAATTCCCACTTGTATGCTTTATCAGATCTAATAAATGAAAAAACAATTAGAAATTATGTTATTATTCGAGTATTACATGTAATATGTATTTATAGAAACAACGGAGTATCAATGAAAAGACTGGCGCTGAGGGCTTATTTTTTATGGGGTGATTATTAGAAACTGATGATTAAATAGAATAATAAAAATCAATTTTAAAAAAGATTATCAGGAATTAATTATATATGTTGCATTCTTCTACATGTGATCACACTATTTATCACCCTATTGTAAAAAACCACACTGCTCCACAAATAAACCCCTCTATGGTTACAACTCTTAATAATCACATTTTTTTAATTAACCTGAACCCCTATAGTCACTATTACTAGACCGTTGTTGCATAATGAATCATTATTTATTGATTGTCAATGACGTATGATAATCTGATAAAAAATTTTTCAGTGGTCTAGTCTAAATTACGAATTAAAATTAGGAAAATTAATGAACTATAGAGTTCTTTGTTTTTTTCACTATCATTTAACAAATTACGTGAATGTGGTCGGAGTTTTTGGACAAAAATGTGTATTTTTATTATGTTTTACGTATGAATGATATCGAGAGCGTTAGTTTCATAATCAACTTAAGTATTCAATGACAGTGTCTAAGATTAGAGTTTTTTATTGAGGATTTATTTTTCGATGATGGAAAATAATATCCGAAGTTTTTTTACCCTGTATGATATTCTTCGTAATATGACGAAAAAAATGATTAGGAAGTTGAGTGGCAATGTTAGCTTAACAAACAGTCAGTCTTAGCATGCTAGGATCAAGAAATTACAAAGTTTGATAATATGCTCTCCAGGATATTAGTGCGATGACAAAAAATTTTTTCTTTGAGTTTATTCGATAAACCTCACTTAATATAAATTAATTAAATATCGCAATACATTTTATTTCTCGTTATCATCTTTAATCACCAGTTCTCTGAACGATTGCTTGCAGTTCTCGAGAGCAGTCTTTCCTTCATCATCTTGCAGTGTAATATTTGTCCCATGCCGATAAAGAAACCTAGCAACTTCTAACTGTTCGGAAAGACATGCTAATAATATAAAAATATACATTATTGTTGGTATAAGGATAAAATCCGGATCAAGATATGCAAAAAATCTCAGGAATACCATAATGTAAAGGTGTCTCTCGCTCATTTGTCTGCAAGAAAAAAATAATTATAGCTCAAATTTTCTAAAAATTAATTGATTCATTTGTCAATCTAAAGGCAAAAAGGATTTTTTTACCAGGGCATTGACATCCGCACCTCTTTCTACCAACAATTCCACGACTTTTAGCTGACCACTATCACTTGCCCAATGTAATGCCGTTAATCCCTGAACAATGACCGACCAGCCAACCAACCAATTAATAATAATTTTTTACCGGTAACAATAAAGTTTGATTCTCTCTTACTTGTTTGTCTTTTGTATTTATATCCACTGTAGAGTCTAATAATTTGATTATGTCCGAAATCTTGCCCTGCTTGGCAAAACAAAAAATATCCGGTCTATGATTTTGAATAAATCATGATTAACAAGGTTTCCATGTCGTATCCAATGCAAATTGAAATTAATTACACACTCCAAAAATTTTTCCTCTGCTTCATCGTCGATGTGAGATAACGTAGATACCGCGAACCCTCGCGAATCTTGATTTTTCTAAATGAATGAGTTTATTGGCAAATCCAACGCTTAAAATTTTTTTTGATCTAATTAAATCATTTTAATTTGTTCTAAAAAAATAAATACCTGTTCTCTGTCATCATTATCATCATCAACATCAACATCATCATCATCATCATCATCATCATCATCAGAATCTTCGTTGTCAGCTCGTTGCCAACCTACATTAGCATTCTCTATCACCTCGATATATCGTAACATGGCTTCTTTTTGGCTCATGTTCCCGATTGATTTCCATGCATTCCATTTCGCTCGTGCCACAAATTCAAGTAAAGATGGTTTTGGCGTATTGCATGGGCCAATTGTGGCAGTTTTGTAATAGGCATAAAGCTATACTTCGAACTGTTAAAAACTTGTCCAAACCAATCAAATTTTTTACGAATCACATTGGATACCTTTAATTTGATGTCATCTGATAGCTTTATCGATGAGTCACCACTGATGAAATCAACTGCTGATACGAAATTCACGGAGAGTATTTCATTTTCAGACATTCCCTCTATTATTATAAGCTATTCTGGATTCGATGCTGAATGAACAAAATTCACATGCACAACAATGAAATAGATTTGATCGCGTGTGATTAATTGAACACACGCGAGAATTTTTGATCATCAAGTTACATATCAGACTTAAAAACTTTGGTTTTCTCTTTCTTTTTATATCCATCTTTAAGAAATTTCCTCTAGTATTTATTTAAAACAAACAAAATGCACGACTTGCTCACCATGAAAACCGTTGTCGAACTCGGTATATCAGCCGGAATATTGGTAGGCTTTAAAGCCTATTTTCCTGACCAATTCCCATTTGTGACGATAGTAGTAATAGTGGCATGGTTCAAGTATCTATATATCGACCGCGAAACACGTATTTACTAATTTAACTTAATTGAAAGACTAGCAGATTTTTAGATATTATGCAGAAATTAACATTTTGAACATAAAAAACTTATCGATCGATATATATATCATCATTCTTTATTATTCTATAAGAAGTCAAAAAACCCGTGTTAAATCCAAATGAGTGGAAAAAATTCCCGCTGATAGAGAAGCATAAGATCAGTCATAATGTTGCTTTGTGAGTAATATCACCGATCTCGTACATTTGAGGGATTTCATTGCTATGGTTATTGATGGTGTTTCGTTTTAGATATCGGTTTGGACTTCCGAATCAGGATGATATACTTGGACTTCCTGTTGGCCAGGTACTGAATATATGAAGTGAATTTGAAAGTTACTTTTTTCATGGAATATCGCGTTGATACAGACAATCTCTTTGACAATAGCATATCTCTGTACAAGCGGATATCGGTGGAAAATTAGTACAACGTAGCTACACGCCAACTAGCAGTGACGATGATCGAGGATTCTTTGATCTGTTAATTAAGGTATATCTTAAAGAAATTTGAAAGATTTAATTGAAAAATTTATTGACTTGAAATTTTACTTTTCACAGACATATCCAAACGGTCTAGTGTCAAAATATATTGAGCGATTGGAAATCAATCAAACACTTACTGTCAAAGGGCCAAAAGGACAATTCAAGTATAGACCGGGACTGGTCAGAGCGTTTGGAATGATTGCAGGTTGATTTATTGTTATTATCATGGGTTTCTTTTTAGAGAATTTATTATTTTAATTTAAGTATGATCATTGTCAATAGGTGGTACTGGCATAACACCTATGCTTCAGGTATTTTCTATTTTAATATGTTTTTTATATTTTTCATAGCTTGAAAAATTTTGTTTGACATATTTGAATGCTAATTGTTAGATTATCCGGGCAATCCTAAAAAATCCCGAGGACAAAACCTCAATCAGTTTGATCTTTGCCAATGTGAATTTTGATGATATTCTATTAAAAGACGAGTTGGATCAACTTGCAGAACATAACGAAAATTTTAAGGTTTATTATGTGTTGAATAATGTAAGTTGAGAGTTAAATTAGTTGATTCTGATTTGATCATGTGAATACGTACAAGAAAGGAATGTGATTTTTATTATCGATCTCGTTTGGTGATAGCCACCAGAAGGATGGACCGGTGGCATCGGATACGTCTCAGCCGAAATGATCAAAAAACATTGTCCCCCGCCAGCCAATGATATCAAAATGTTGCTTTGCGGTCCTGGTCCGATGGTAACAGCAATGACGAAAATAACTGATTCATTAGGCTATGAAAAACCACGTGCATTATCAAAACTTGAGGTAGAAAATCAGCATGATTAGTGGGTGTATATTTGGGTCGCAATATTTCTGATCTATTCTTTTTTTTCTTAATAGGATCAAGTTTTCAAGTTTTGATCTACATTCTTTATTCATGATTTCCTCAGGAAAGAATCCATATCTTCCATAATTGAAATTGAGAAGGGTTTTTTTAATCGCGTTTTTTGAGTTCGATATAATATATTATTAATATTTAGAATTTGAATTTTTATTTGTTTGCATTTGAACTTTTGCATTTCTGTCATCGATCGAGTATAAAAATTAATCATTGTATTATATATGATCATGATAAAAAACTTAATCTTTGAGCATTACTTCAAAAAATCAATGACTGACTGATATTCTTGGAGAAGAAAGGCATCATGTGTGAATTATAAAAACCAACAATGCGATTTCCTTATTTGTATTAGTATTCCTGAATTGTCGTCGTTATCTGCGCATACGTTGTGTCTAACTATCATTCATTTTCATACATATTAAAATTATTTTTTATTTTATTTTTACTTTCTTTAACATAATTTAATACGTAACGCTGCCCTTCTTTATTTCTCTTTCATAAAAAGCCTCTCTCTTAATGTCGTCACTTTCGAAATCAACCAACGCTCTATACAACAATACCAATAGTAACAGCCCAACAAGCAACAGTCACGTTGGTAACAACCATAACCTGCACAAGAGTTTATATGAGTCGCCGCGTAGTAGTCATAGCCATAGTAGTAGCGGAAGTAGCAGACAAGCGTCAACTGGTTCGTCCTACTCGCTCATTTCGTCTTCAGAAAAGATGAATAACCGTCTCACGCCAAAAGCTGTAAGCATCGCCCTGGCAGTCCTTTCACCCGCTTGTTTCTTGGCTACGGCAGCCTTACAACAACTACAAGTGGTGGAAAGCACGGTGTTGCCTTCACTGTATAACTTTTTCCTAAGAAAGGATATACCATTCGTGATGATCGGTGTGATGTTCTTTTGGGTGTATGTGCTCACGGCGTCGCTCAGTGTTGTGGCTCAAGCTGCTGGATTGAGGAATGGATATGATAATAATGTAGGTTCATTCATTTTCCCTGCATTATTGCCATTGGTTCGATTCATCCGGTGAAATTAAACGATAATTTGTTGCGCTTTATTACTACAAGGAACCCAGATATCACAAGTTATCAATACGAGGAGCCTTCGGAAGGATGATTGCGGCGCATCAAGTTGCTTTAGAAACTGTTCCTGGTATGGTATCCTAGGTTATGTTTGAGTGCATGTGCATGTTTGGTTATTATTTCTATATGATTCGATGCTAATTTACGGTCTATTTTGGAATTATTCGGGATCATGGAACAAATGACAGCCTTTTTTGCCGTGGTTATTATCGCTTCGGCTAACAAAGTCCCGTTAGAATACAGGATAGAGTTTGTATCTATTTATTGGACGATATATTTTTTTGAAACATCATAAAAAGTGATGCTAACTAAGCTCGCATAATAATCATATTATTGGCATTGGTAAATTCAGTTTTTCCATTCTTTATACATTCCTCCGCATCATACACACCCCATTGTACGTACTGAATTTTGATATCGCACGAGCTGTCACACACGTGATGGCAACCTCGTGTGTCGCGTGGCTTTTTGCGTTTGCGCTCATACCTGGGTTCGAGAGAAATTACTATTCGTTGATAATGGATGTTGTTAGATTGCAGCGGGGAGTGTCAGGTGGCGGGTTTTGGGGAATCGATTAATAAATGATTTTAGATTGATTTATTTGGATATATACGCTCGACCATATGAATGATTGGTCGATCGCGAGGTAATTGAAATTTCTTATCATGGGAGGTGTATTATTAGTTTGATTGCTTTTTGATATTTTGGTTTGGGAGGTGATTATTTATCTTGATAAGTGAGTTTGTTATGAAAGATGGTTTCAGAAATATACTCTCTGGTAGCGGGGATACAAAAAATTTGTCGTCCGCACGGGCTCGAGGAAATCAACACATTATACAGAATAGAACATTATTTTTACAATTATTAGAATATTAGTTTTCTTGTAATTATTTTTTGTATAACATTTTCTTTCGATTTTGTTTAGAAAAGAATCATGTAGTGGTGTTTCTACTATTTATTATCCCTGATAAGTTGTGATACGTCTTACTGTACTATTTATTGATCATCAAATAGACAATTTCATATAATATTAATGTAATGCAAATTTTTATATATCCTCGTATTTTAATATACACATATAACATTGTATTTAAACGTAATCAAAATTTATAAACGAATTCACCATGACTATGCCTCTTACCTTTGAAATCTAGCCATTTTATTACAAAAGACGAAAATTCTTGAATCATATTGTCTTGCTCTTTTTCATCATCTCTGGTATATTGATGATGGTTACGATATATTAAATTGGCCTTATCCATAATTACCCGTTCGTAAAACGTTCATTCCACAGTATTTTGTTTCAATTATATTGTTTTCTCCCTGAATTTATTCACCTCGCTAAACATATAGTTCTCTTCAACCGACTAAACTAATTTTCCTTTAATCTTTTTCAGAATGCATTTCTTGAATAATCTTTCGAGGACAGAACTCTTGGTGGCTCATCAAAATAACGCCGAGTTCTCACATAATCATTAATGTTCGGATCACATTTATCCTTTTGCTATCTCGCGTATTGCTTTGTCTGCATAATGACTTGATCTTCGAATTGTTTTTTCAAATTTAAAATGTATTTTTACATAAGTTAATATTAATTTTACAAAATATGTTTTATTATAAAAATTTATTCTCATTAATTCTTCAGTTGTTAGTTAAACATTTATCGAGATAGATGAGTAAAAATAATTTATTGAAATACATTGCAAAAAAATTCATAAGCCAAGAGAGGTTAAGAAATGAAAATTTTGAATATAAATGACTAAAACAGAAAATATAAAGAGCAAGGAAAGATGTTGCAAAATGACAATTTGGTTACA
>CAJVPS010000889.1:0-18960 GCA_910591765.1 Ambispora leptoticha | reverse complement strand
GTTAATAATTGTAAAAGCGTTAGAGAAAATTATTGGAAAAAATCATTTACCTTATAAAAAAAAGAAAGATATTACTTGGCATTCATAAATAACCGTTCAATTACAATGATATTGTAATTTGAACTATTATTGTCTCTTATATATACAAAATCACCTTACGAAATACAAGAAAATTATTAATAATAAATTTCTAACGAAAAAACCCAGTTAACATTGTTATAAATCAACACCTATTCCATAGGTAACCGATTGATAGGACAATGTAAGAGTGGGTTTTCTTAACTATTATATTATTAATACATTATAGTTAATAATATTAATCAAAACGATTTTTAACGAATACTCTAATGCAAGAATCTGTCATCACCTCGGGTGTTGAAATTCGGGAAGTTGGTGTCACAGAACTCTTATAATATATTGATGTTCCGGGAGTAGTAGGTGTCTCTACAGCACATGCTTTGAACAATTCTTTTTTATTGTTATTGTATAGTTTCTGTGATGTTTATATAAGAAAAATTTTATTGTTAATATGGATATACTATATTTATATTCTAAATAAACCGATAATAAATTAAATTTGAGTTCTAACTTGCAGCAATTTGGCGTCTTTAAAAATGCGTGAACCATCTTCATTAAAATACATAGCATTCTCGAAGATCAATTGAAAATCCCGATCAAAATCTTGAATTGAAGTGTATCCCTTTCTTATCTTGCGCTATTTTATTAATTAAAAAAAATATGAAATTGATAGTTAGAGCCAACCTTTTTTAATATAAAAAAATAACTTTGTTTACCTCAATTAAGTTTAAAGAAATCGGGTTTTCGATTGCTTTATAATACTGTGGATATTCTGTCTTGGAGGGCAAATCCATGAAAAGTTCAGAATATTGTCGACCACTTTCAAGTGGATAATCAATTAATTAGTAATTGGCAAACAAATGACAGCTAAGCTCAGTTATTTTGCTATATTATGTTACCTGCTATCTCGGTGATCAACAATTAATTGCCATAAATCTTTCATAAGTTGACTGACCTGAGAACCTTTTTGTTTGGTATTAGACACGCTTTTATGTGCCGGATACTTTATCGAGTAAGATGGCATTCTTTGTAATGAAGACGACCTCGCGGACCTTGGTTCTGGTGTCGATGGCCCACTTCGAGCAATTTGTCTGATTGGAGTAGATGGTCTACTTTCTGTTCTTTGTTTATCATTGTCATCTGGTGTCACAGAATTTTTATCCGGAGGTTCTACCTCAGAAGCCTATAAATATTAATTATTTACCATAATTTAAATAAATGAAATAAATATCTATCTTATCAATAATTCACTCACTTCTAGCAAAATGCTTTGCCAATGTGGATCTGGACTTGGTACAATTTCGTAAGGGATTTGACCGTGAACATTCTGTGCTTTTATATCTGCACCGAATTCTTCGACTAAAAAGCGAGTAGCCTCGAAATCTCCTAATTATTCAAGCTTATTATTATTATCAGAGAGATTCTTGATAAATTCGATATAGATACACACATATATATAATAGTAGAATGTGAAAATGAAGCTAACCTCCGAATGCTGCCCACGCCAAAGGTGTTGCAGAATACCACGTGTCTTGAAGTTCCACATCAGCACCATGTTTAATCAGGAATCTTATAATATTTTTGTTTCCGTGATAAGCTGCGCAATGTAAAGGAGACCATGTGAAGTCATCGTCGGTGAAGTCTTGTTTGCCTGAATGCCATAATTTGTTTACATCAAAGTTTGGATGTATTGAAAAGAATTGTTGGATGCCTTCGAAATCGTTATTCGAAATTACTCTGAAAAGCTCACTAGCATCTATAATTTTTGAAGTCAGTATAATGAAAGCGACATGTTAGGTAAAGAATCAAATAAATAAAAAGAACCTTCTTCGGTATAATTGTGGAAATCCGAATTTCTATTACGATTATTCCGTCTCGGCTTTGATGAAGAGCTCGAAGTTTCTTCAAATTCTTCTTCTGAAGCAGCAACAGCAGATGGTTGAACAGTAGAATTTCGCTTTGACCTAGACGAATGTCTTGTCGGAGTAGACTTTGGTGAATTGATCATATGTTCATCGGCATCATTTTCTTGTTTTATTAAAGTTTCTTCTGAAGAATTTTTTCTCGTAATAGATGATCTTTTTGGTTTAGGTGATTGTGTGGGAGTTATAGTTCGCTTGGCGGTTGACTTTTGTGACGAGTTTATTCTTGGTTCTTTAGTAAGAGAAGCTGATCGTTTTATTCTGGGTGAATGCTTCGATTTAGGCTCCTGTGGTTCTTGATTTGATATCAATCCTCCGCGTTTTATTCGTGAATTTTTTGGCGTGTTCGAAATTGATGCATTTGCTTCTGTTGATGTAGCAGATGCTGATGTAGATGATTCTTCTAGTTTGTTCAAGTTATCAGACCTCGAAAAAGATATTCTTCTAGTACTTGATGATCCCCTTCTCGAATTGGGCGTCACCTCTGTGGAAGTACTAGTTTTGTCATTTAATTCAGGTTTTAATTTAGATGTAGATGTCCGTCTCGTCTTTTGTTTTTCTGGATGCAATTCGGTCACTTTTTGTGTGACAAATTTCTATGTTGTTAAATTAATCATCTGTTTTAATAAATCATAGTTTTCTTGTTAAATTTAATCTATTTTTTATTCTTTACCTGTAGATAAACAGCATCATTGTAAACCATTGACCCTGGTTCATTAAACCTTTTAGCATTGGCAAACATCGTATCGCAGTCTTCTTTGAATTGTTCGATTGTTTTATACTCGTTATTTTTTATATTTTCCTAATAAAAGATATTATGAATCAAGAATTCGCCACCAAAAAATAATTATTAAAAAGATAATATTTATTATTTTTATTTACTCTTATATTTTCCAATGCGATTGGCTCTTTAATTACAGAGTAATAGGTAGGATACTCTTCTGCCAAGGGAAGTTCTTCAAATATGCTGGCTAGAAAGTGTCCGCTTTTAAATAAACAAAAGGGTAAATTGCCAATAAAAGTTTGTTATTTAGTATTGAATTTAAAGTTTGCTTGTTTTATAAGTTGGAAAGTTCATGATAAAAATAGAACAAATATAAAATTTACTCGTCAGCCTGTTTTTTCCCAATTTCCTGCAATATTTTCTCACATTCGGTTCTGACTTTAGATATTGACAAAGACGGCGATGACGACAAGTCTTGCGATGTCGACTCTTTATCCTTTAGAACCAAGAGGGGAAAAAAGGACAGAGAAAGAAATCTATTGAGAACAAGTGATATTAATAAAAGCCAAAAGAATCATTAAAGAAGGAAATCAAGTTACTTGGCTACTATTCCCTAATTTTGTCTTTTTACTACGTTCCAGGCCAGGAATTTCATCGTCAAAGGGGGCTTTTCGCCGAACGAACGCCATGGTTGTTCATTCACACTACGAGAGGCAAGCCCTTAAAAAATTTACGGCTACTGCTATAGCTTCTTTGTTGTTCTTATGGAGACAATATTAATAAAAATAACGGTAAGCATTCATTTATTATTTTCAGAATAAAAAAGCGCGTAGCGTAGTGCAGGACAACGACGACGCGCTCTGAATATCATGATATTCATATTTTTTGTGTGCTTGTCCTTTGTGTGTGAAAAAAGACGTTGGTTTTCTTGTTTCTGTCTGTTTGCTCTTTTATTTCCTTCATAAGGCTTTTTTAACTTTTTACTTGAATCAAGGAAAAATGAAATGAAAGCCAATGGAACTTTTAGTAAGAAAATGAACGTACTTTTTGTAGAGCCTTCCGTTTCTACGGTTGACAACTATGACTTAAAGTTGGCACTATTTATACTATGTTAGATAATGTGATGGATTTGATAAAATTTTTAATGGAATCCGGATCAATAACGCTAAATCCCAATAATAGTGTGGCTCAGCCAAAAACATATTAATTCTGGCCCGATTAACTATTGTTAAAATGACAAAAAAATTAATGTTATGAGGAGAAAGTAAAACTTTAGCATAATTCAAAAACATTGTTTCTGAGTAGATTGTTATTATAAAGGGAATGGAATATTATATGAAATGGTTACTTGTTAATCTTCTTGAAGCATATTTTCATTTGATAATTATACTATAAAAAAATAAATTTTATTAAATTTAATATTTAATTAAAGCTTATTTTGATTTAAATACAAAATCGTAATTAAATATAGAATTGTAATATTAATAATTTTGATTAATCTTTCTAATTTTACAAATATATATTATATAATATGAATAGTTTTTTAAAATAAATAATAATTTTTTCTAATTAAATCTTATAAAAATCAAAAATTTATCAAAGAATAAATAAAATCAAAAACTTTATATAAAATAAAGCTTATATTTCTATAATTAATAAAAGTAGCTTATTTTCAATTATAATTATATATTTTTTTAAATTTTAAATTTTTTAATTAAAATGAAATTTAATAAAAAAAAAATTTTATAATAATTTTATAATTAGATTATACAAAAATAATCTCTTGATTTTTATAATAAAAATTTTTAAAATATATAACTAAAAAATATAAAAAATTTTTTTAAAAAAAGTTTATCTGATATTATATTAATTATATTATAAATATTTCTTTAAAAATTTATGAAAATTAAGCCAGTTAAATTATAAAAATCAAAAAAATTAACTTTGTATAATTTTAAAATAATTCTTTAGAAAAGAAATAAGAAAATTAAAAAAAATATATATATATAAAAATAAAAATTATTTTTTTAATAAAATTAATAAAATTATAAATTTTTATATAAAATTATAAATTTTTATATAAAATTATAATTAGATTATATAATTAAATATTTTATAATCATATTTTTTTATAATTATAATTTAGTACAAAAAGATTTTTATCTCAAATAAATATTAATAAATTATTTTTTTAAAATAAATTTTAATTTTATCTTATTTAATTAAGTTATTAAAATTAAAAGTTAAAAATTTATTTAAATATAAAAATTTTTATTATATATCTTTTATAAAAAAATTTTTACTAATAATAACTTTTTTGAATTATTATTTTTTTTAAATTTTACTATATAAAATTTAATTAAAATTAATATAAAAATTATATAATAAATAATTTAATTTTTTTATAATTTTTATAAAATTTAAAATAATTATTTATCAAATTTAAGATAATTTACTTATATAAATTAAAGTTTTAATATTATAAACTAATAATAATAATATTTAAAATATTTTTTTAAAAAAATTTATATTTTAGATTTTTTTAGAAAAATATTACTTATTTATTATTAAATTAAAATAGAATAAAATAATTAAATAATATAAAAAATTATTTTTTATTTAATATAAAAAAATATAAAAATTAGTTAAAATTTAAATAATTTTTATTAAAAATTTTTATATTAAAATATAAATCTTTTTATATTGAATTATATCTGAAAAATATATATAATAACAGATAAAAATAATAAAATAATTAATATATTATTTTAAGATTTAATATTTTTAGAATTTTTTAAATATAATAAAAAATTATATTATTTTAGCTATTTTAATATAATTAAATTATTTAGATAATTTTTTAGATAAAATTTTTAAAAAATAATAAAATATATTATTTTAATTATTTTAATATAATTAAATTATTTGAATAATTTTTTAAGCAAACTTTTTAAATTAAAATTCAAAATAAAATTCTATTTTATTTTTCTATAAAATATTTTTCATTATAAATTTTTAAATTTCTAGCTTAATTAAATTATTTATTTTTAATTTTAATTAATAAAAATATATTTTTTTTAAGCTAAAATTTATAAATAAATTAAATTTATAATGAAAAAAAATTATAATAGATTTTTATTTTGAATTTTTAATTTAAAAAATTTAGCTAAAAAAAATATCTAAATAATTTAATTATATTAAAATAATTAAAATAATATATTTTTTATTATTTTTAAAAAATTCTAAAAATCTCAAGTTTTATAAAAATATATTAATTTTTTTATTTAAATAAATATCAAATTTTTTAAAAATAAAATATATATAGTAATTATCAAAAATAATATAATATTTAAATTTTTTATTAATTATAATTAGTAAAAAATTTAAGTATTATATTATTCTATATCTTATTTTTTTATTAATTATTATAAAAATAAAATTATTTTTTAATAAAATTATAAATTTTTTTAAAATTATATTTTTTATAAATTTTTTTATTATTAATTAAATATAATTAAAAAATCTTTTTATAATCAGATCTTTATAATTATATCTCTTTATAATCATTTTAATTTTTTTTATAATCATCTTTTTTAAGTTTTTTAATTATTAATTAGCTATAATTAAAAAATTTTTTTATAATTATCTTTCTTTAATTATTTAATTTTGCTTTTTCAAGTATAATAACTATAAAGAGATTTGATTATATATCTTTTTATTATTATTCAATTTTTACTTTTTTAAATATAATAACTATATAAAGATTTAATTATATATAAAAATAATTTATTAATTTTTATAATAATAAATTTTTAAACTCTAATAATTTAACTTCTAATTTTAAATTTTTTAATTAAATTTTTTAAATAATATTTAAAGATTAATATTATATAATTTATTTTATTTTTATTTTTGATAATTATAATAAATTAAAAAATTTATTTATATATATTATAAAAATAATTACATGATTAATTTTATTATATATTATATAATAATATTATTATTTTTACTCAAATTTTTATAATACATCATGTAATTTTATATATTTAAGATATTTAATTAATTATTTAATTAAGCTAAAAGAATTTATAATAATATATAATAATTATATATAGATTAAATATAAATACAAGTAACTTTCATTATAATAAAGTCATCAGACTGAGAAAAAAATCTTCATTATAGCTTATAATGAGAGAATACTATATATACTTTATTAAAATTAAGTTGAAATTTAATAATACTATAATTTAAAATCTTTCATTATATCAAATCTTTACTAGATTGAAAGTTCACTATAATGACTTGTATTTAAAAATAAATAACAAGTTGAATTTTATTTATGAAATGTAAAAAATATTATAAAAAATATATATATAATTTAAAATTCATTCTTGTTTTTTAAATAATTAAATATCTTAATGAAAAACATGCATTTGTAAAATATAAATATAATTTTGAAATATAATACAAACCTGATAATTTAATAATAGGCTTCTCTAGAGTAAACATATTGATTGTTTATATAATTTTTTTTGATCTTTCACGAGATCTTTTTAGTATATGAAACTGTTTAATTATCTAAATTTTCTTCTCGCATAATACAGACCAAGAATTAGCATATGTCCCTCGATACTTACCGTAAAGCGCTCTGTATAGTACCCTTCCCCTATAAAAAATTTAAAAAGTTTATACTTTAATTTAACCTCAAGGTTTGTAAATTATTAACCAAGGTTTTTAAGAAATTACACTGTGATTTTGAATTTATTTATTTGCGAAACAAATAATTAAATTTTATTAAGAAAGATGGATAAATTAAGGTTTCAATTTTTAAATTGAGGGGTACTATACAAAGCGCTTTATGGTAATAACTCTATCATTTGTAATATCAAAGTATGAATGCACATGCATGCGAATATGGCCGTTTTATTTTAAAAAAAACCACATGTACATGTACATTCTTTTGTTGATAGTTTTTGATGTTTTTCAAATACTTAAAATATTTGTTTAATTACCTGTTAAAAACATGATTGAGCATGATATTCAAGTGAAGTAAATTTAATATCAGACAAGTTCAATTTTTACCTAGCGTTGCCCGTAACCAGACAGACGTCGGGTATATTATTAATCAATGAGATGGCATAAATTTTATGATCAACACCCGAAAAGACAAATCCGGCGCAAGACAATAAAAAATAAAATACGGGAAACAGATGTCTAAAGTTAACTTGGATCACTAATAAAATTGTCTTCCTGACAATTTTACATATGATCTCCTCCGCGATCCTAACCTTAACGTGTAAAATCAAAATATGAATTCCCGGAAAAATCCATCCGGCTATTCTTTTTTTTTACGGGCAACGCTATGCAAGTTCGAAATTATCAGGCTTGATAGAACTCCGAGTGGTCTGATCTGTTATTTCACACGTTGTTGACTTTTATTGGCTCTTATGGATTAGGTGAGTAATTATGTGAAAAAGAGGGTTTTATCTGCTATGCAGACCGTCCCTTATGGCTGTGGCAAACCTGAATTTGTAGTTAATAAGATTGAGGTATTTGTTTTGGTTGTTTGAATCAAATAATCTTTTTTAATAGTATAGACATCTACAAACATCGACTGATTTCGGGGAAGCACAACTTTCTGCTAATACCCGCATGTGAAGATGAAAGTACGAACGATAAAATTGTGGATCAGACCATATTTTCGTTTGCTTTATCTCTGCTGCGTATTGGAAGGGGCTTAATATAGGTTTGACACAAAGAATAGTCGGTTGTATCTATAGAGGAACTAACAAAAAAAAAAAAGTGGACTGATTTGGCGGAAGACGCGGTGCTAACAGCATTAATCCGCAATAAATGGAAAGCAATTGTAATAACGTGATAGAATTAGTAATTTCTTGTTACGTACGGTTTTTTCGATAGAGAATTTCTTATTTGTCATTGCGTTAAAAAATTAATTTTTATGCGGGATGATGCGTTGAGGGTTTCACCCACCGTAATAGATCAACAAAAATAAAGATAAGTAGTAATCGATTTTGGAAGGTTAAATAATGTGGCAATAACAGTAGATGAATTTAGTCTGAATAACATCCGGGGGGCAGGGTTGTCTTTGGATATAAGTAGATTCTGTTTGCCGATCCCAAAATTTTGAATAAGGTAAAAGACGTATCATCATTGTGTTTAATTACTGTACTAATCAGGTTATTATAATTATTATTTGCCAATTGTGAAAATGGCCGCCACTTTTTATCAAAAAATATAAATAATAAGCGAGTTTTAATTTCTGACAAATATTGCCACCCGTTATTATCTTCGCACACATTATTTACCCTCCTTAAAATTTTTGTAAATATTTATAATACAGTGATTTATTTGGTCTCTCTTTTTTGTCTCTGGTAAAGCCACCTACTTTATTTTATATAGGTTTTTAATTTCTATAAGGAAAGAGACAATGAAATTACAGCGAAAATCACGAAACCATTTATTTCACCTTACTCTCGCATTCATTCTATTATTATTCTTTCTTCTCTGCTTGACCCCAAGGACTCTTACGTTGTCTTCCTCGAGCCAGCTGACAACAACGCGTCAACAGGGATCATGGGAGGAGATTAATAATGTCTCTGAGGACTCGAATTACTGTGCTGTACGTTTTCTAGAGTTTCTTTACTTCAAAACCTTCCCCAGACCAATTTCGTTAATAAAAAACGCTCTTTATCTTATCTTTTTTTGTCTTGTATCTTGTAGCCTTCGGGTCTCATTAGTGATGCCCACTGTGATTTTGAAACCGTAGAGCGAATCAATACAGATATTTCTCCAAAACTACATGAACTCATAAAAACAGACTTTTTCAAATATTACAAGGTATTGTATACTATTATCATTATTATTAATCACGTCCTTGATGTGAATTATATTAACCTTTCGTAATGAATTGTTCTAGCTTAATTTATTTAAAGAATGTCCTTTTTGGACGGAAAATGGTCAATGTATGAATCGTGCCTGTTCAGTAGAAACCATGAACAAGGTTAGTAATTTTGCTTTAGATTTTTATGGCTTAATCTTTCTAACTAGTATTTGTTCTAAATTAATAAATAATGTTTTAAATAATAAACAGTCTGACGTACCGGAGATTTACAAGAGTGATGTGCTCGGTGCATTACATACTTCACCTGCTGGGCTGGTACATATTTTGTTGGTTTATTTATGCGTTCTGTTGCTGAACAAAGAATAGTATATTCAAAATTGATTTTTTTTATTTCGTTTATTCTTAGCTTTTTCGTCCTTTTGAAAAATGCGAATTCACAGATCGAGATTTTTGTGTAGTCGAAGATGAAAACGATGTTGGTAAGATGATAATATATTATTTGTCCATTTTTCTCGTGTATATCTGTCACATCATAATAACTCAGCCCAACTGTTTAATTAATAATTTTTCATTAGAGGGTGTGTTTGTCAACCTTCAAGATAATCCTGAACGATTCACCGGCTACGCAGGACCATCCGCCGGCCGAGTCTGGAAATCAATATACGAAGAAAACTGTTTTAATGTCGCACAACGGCTGGATCCGTCACGCAAAAACAAACTTACCTCCTCTTTATCAGTATGCAAAAATCAATTATCGAACATAATGTTAGGCCATGATCAAACTGATTATGGAAACGACAATGACGAAGTCTGTTTTGAAAAAAGAGTTTATTACCGTTTGATATCAGGTTAGCTTTCGATCGTTTATGGAATCTATTTAGTAATTTGATCATTATCTTAACAAAATTCTTCATGTCCTAGGATTACACTCTTCCATATCTATACATATATGTGACGAATATCTGAATCAAACCACTGGAGAATGGGTATGTATGCATAATAAAATTAAGGGCTACGCAGCAGCCACCAATATACCTAATATAATTTTATTTTATTTTATCCTACTAATAAAGGGACCGAATCTTGATTGTTTTACCTCTCGTATCGGCTCTCACCCAGAACGAATTCAAAACATTTACTTCGACTACGTCATCCTCTTACGAGCAATCTCAAAGATGTCACACTATTTGAAAGAATACGAATTTTGCGCAGGTGGTGACAAGAATGAAGATTTAAGAATTAAGGATATGGTCACCGAGCTTGTGAATGCTGTGACATCTTGTCCCAGGACGTTTAATGAGAAATTAATGTTTGCTTCTGAAGATTCTCGAGTAAGTCGAATAATATACATTGCCGTTCTTTTTTTTGGTTAAATACGAATATTAAGCTTATGTATGATGTTTTGTAGTTATTAAAAGAAGAATTCAAAAATCGCTTTAGAAATGTCTCTCGTATAATGGATTGTGTTGGATGTGACAAGTGCCGATTGTGGGGAAAATTGCAAATAACTGGGATTGGCACAGCATTAAAAATTCTTTTTTCATACGATGATGAATATCTTGAGTGAGTAATGACCCTCTCTTTTTCCAATTTTTGCGTCGATGATAAAATATTAACAATATTGAAATCATGATTATTTGAATCTAATAGTCCACATGTGAATTCAAATCTACTAACTCGAACTGAAATCGTGGCTCTTTTCAACACATTTAATCGATTTTCCGAGAGTATCAGTGCAATAGAACGATTCAGAAGACTATATCGTGAGAGTATGAAAGTTCAAGCTAAAAATAACATTGGTGAAACTGATGATGGCATAACTACTACAACTTTCGTTTCAACGGAAAAAAATTACACATCAACAGAATCTACAAAACTAACGACACATCGTATCATCGAATTTGTATTCTCTCTTAAAGATAGCATCATTCCATACGCGAAAAATTTATCATCTTTCATAATTCGTCAACTTGAACATTGGCACATTCCTGTGCCGTTTGGGATCTCAGTCATAGAAAGTTAATAAATTTATTTGAACATTGACATTTAGTTATATTTAGTTTTAATATCTTATGTGTAAATAAAATTTGATAGAAAGAAGATTTTTTTATTAATTGAAGGTGTTAATGAATTTGCAGATTGTGAAATCAAAAAAAAATCATATAATGGATGTAAGCACTTATGAGATTGCTTTACCCGAGAAAAAAATATATAGAAAATTATAGTCTAAATTGATTAAATAAAAACGAAAATCAAAATAAATAATTATAATTATTTTATGATCAAAAAACTAACGCGTGCCATCGATGTTAGAATTATTATTATTCGCGGCGGATGCTCTAATACTAACTGACGCATCTTTCAAAGTTTTTCCTGATCCTGTTGGGAATTCCGTTTTCATTAAAAAAAATCAATCAATAAAACCAATAATTTACTGTAAGAAAATACTAACCATCTATTGAATTCAGAAATCGTACTAGTTCAGTGCACAGCTAAATTTTAAAATGAAAATTAGGATATACTAAAATTTATAAGATCAATAAAATTTAAAATGATTCAATTTACATCATAGTCTTCAGTTTCCATCGCTCTTGTAAGCAAACGTATTGTATCCTCGCTACTATGTGCTGTAGGTTCAAGGGTATGCAACACCAAAAGATACGACGTGGCAGTTTTCAAGAATCCAGTAGTCATGCATCTCTTTGAAAGTAAATATCGTTAATTATAATTTTCCCAAATTATAAAAAACATATTAACTTGTTAATATTTACCTCAAATAGATCTTTAGGACTTCCAACAATCGAGAACAGATAATCCCATAATGCCACTTCCGTTTTACGAGCGCACCCAACAATCACGTCTAACGCGTGCGGGAAATGATTAAGAAATCTTATGACGCGAGGTAAGACTGCACCTGGGAAAAATGATAAATTTATAGATTATCAGAATTTGTGACATTTGTGTTATAATAATATATTTCTTACCTTTTGCTTTCCCAATTGAATTTTCAGCTTCGTCTTCCAGCACTTGGTGCAAGAGAACTTCAAGTGCATGTCCGAAATATACTAATTTTTGGTAACTTGTTGCAAATGCCACCGCTTCATCTTCAAGCCTAGAATAATGTGTGAATGTTCACGTATATAAAATAAGCGTAGCAAAGCAGGTAACATCAATAGTTAAATAAAACTCACTCTCGTGTTAACATATATCGTATGATATACTGAAGAAATAAATGTGTCTAAAAAAATTATGAAATGACGCGTAAGTATATCATTTCAAGTTAAAAGAATCCTAAGAATTTTTACTTACATTAGTGGCCAATTTGAAAACAGCAAATTCTAACGATTGGCGAATAGACGTTTGTTGCTCGACACCTACAATAATTCCCTTATCAAGGAGAACAGCTAAAATAAAGATTTATATTTCAACTCATTAATAAACACAAGCACAATTAAAATAAGAATGATTAAATCTTCTTATTATTACATAATGGATAAAACTCTAGCAAAATATGCAATCCTTCTTTATTAGCCGACAACAAAACATCGTTCTGCCAATCCTTTGCTTTTTCTTCTTGTGACCAAATATTCATCCATATCTATTATAAATGTATGTTAGTTATATAAAAATTAATAAAAACTCCATTCAACTCATATATACTATTAGACTGACTTTAACTCCTTTCCCGTCGCAAGCCCATAATGAGTTTTTTAAGCTTCCCACGCCACGATTCGCCATCCAATAAAATTCAATTTTATCAGCGAGAACGTGTAGATCATATTGCACTTCACCAGCATCGCTCTTTTAAAAATAGAATATGAAAAAGAGGAAAAAAAACAACAAAAAGATACAACAAAAGTAAATTGAAAGGAACCTTTTGAGGATGCAATAACACTAGTTTGCCATCAATTAGGAATATGATTGATGCGGTTTGCATATTATCCGGCGTAAAAGATTCTAAATTGATAAAATCGTAAGAAATTTAAAATATTAAAAGCAATAAATAACTTGAAAATACTTTACTATGAGATTTAGGCTGAAACCAAGAAATCGATCTAACTCTCGCAGGCGCATGAATGACTCCAGTGAAAGAAATTTGCTGACATAACTTAAGTCCAATTGAATTTCCACCAGCACCACCAGTGGTTTCCGATGAAGCGGAAGTCAACAAATAATGATAAATCATATTATCGCCGCAGTAGGCGAGTAACGCGTTATCCAGTAAGCTCAGGTAGAGTATGTTACTAGGCACTTGAACATTCTGGATCATGTAAATGTTGTCCAATTTTGTTTCTCGCGAATACATTCTAATCTATTTTGTTATAAGTGAATTAAAAAAATTAGATATTTACTTTTTTCAATAAATAAATCATTAATTTTTTACCTCGTTTGTATGCGTTCTTAGATTGTCACATGCAACCACTAAAATATGTTTGAACCATAATAATCCACCACGCACCGCAAATTCTTGTTCCTTATAGAGTGTACCATAATTATTATAGTATTTTACTATAGAAAGCGTCATTAACAAATAAGAATACCTGTTGCTGGTTTCCAAAAAGTTTCCACCGATCAGAAGATACATTATAATGTGCTAAACCACGACGACCAGAAATAGCTATATATCTACCATCACTACTTATAGAGGCATACTATTGGATGTGAAAATAATATAACATAAAGATATGATAATTAAAAAAAATGGGTTTAAGAAAAAAATTTATAGTCAAGTCATAATCGCTATACCTTTATTGGCCAATTATCAGTAATATACATATTTGGTATCTTTATAATGTCAAAAAATTCAAAATGAAAAAATTAACGAAATAAATATTGTCAAAAAAAAAACTTTATAATTGACAGTAAAATACCGAAATATGCTGCCAAACAATCGCGTCCGGATTAATCGCACTCAAATCTTCCTGGTCTCCACCACGATAAAGTAAAAGCCGATCATCCATTTGTAAAAATCCGCGTTTCGCGTTATCAGGGCTATGAAATCCCGTAACAGCAGATTTTACAAACGGTAAACTGTATATTTGACATTCTGATTTTTTAATGTACAAGCGAAATATGTTTTGCTTAGTTATGTCATATATTAAATACAAATACAAAAATAAATATATATATATATATATATATTTTTTTTTTGGATACATCAATAGTAAGAGTAGTTATTTACCGTTTTCCTTCCGTTTTGTGTGTAATATGAAAAGTTCATAATCGCCAACACCCCAAAACTTTGAACATTAATACAAATAATAAATAAGCGAAATCAATATTTAGCTAATAACCATAAAAATAAAAGAAAAAGTTCATTATTGTCAAATTACCAAATTGTCAATACCACATAAAAATTGATCTTGAAAATTATTAGGTCTGATTATTTGATTAATAAATGATGAGCAAAAATTAAATGAATATATTATTCACAATGAGTGGTATATTGACACGATATATCGATTTATTTCATTAAAACTTACAATGACTGCGGTCCATCATCGCTCATACTAGTCATAAGTAATCTTCCATAAACACTCCATAAAGCCAGTCCTTCATCTCGCCAACCCACAGCCACCGCGTAACCATCTGAAGTCCACGCGATTGACGTCACAGGTCCTGTGGATATTGGTATTTTGCCATTAAGAATAACATATTTAAAATTAAAAATATAATTAAATTAAATTGACTGGATAAATAATAATGATAATGGTCATTCAAAAAGGATATTAGACGCTGATTCTAAATGATCTAATAATGATAATTTATGAGAAAGATGTATACTTCCATTATAATTCTTTGCAAAATATATATATACAATTCCACTATATTATATATAAAGTACATCAATACAAAATTAATTCATTAAAACAACAGATACGTATAATTAAAAAATAAAAACATACGATTCAGTGCCAACAGCCAATAATGAAAATTTTGCATTTATGGCGATAAAAGTGGCTTTTGAAGATCCTTCATCATGAAAAGAAAATCCCGCCCAATATATAGGTGGATTTTTTACACCCGCTGGCTTATTTATTTTGTTTTTCAGATATAGTAAATAAGAAAAAAAGACAATTATAAAATAATCAATAATCTTATAATGATGATAATTCAATCAAAAATTATATCAGATAAGCTTACAGGAAGTGGTGGATTTTCATTGAATTGCACAGCATATGCTCGACCATCGGATGTGATCCATCCAAAAAGACTTATCTTTCGATCATATACTATGCGCGTAATCCCTAATATATTAAAATAGCTAAGTATGTATCGAATCGATGCACCCGCAAATAGCAAACTTTTTAAATAACAAATATACGCACCTTTTTTATAATGCAAGAAATCAAGCCTAGCCAAAATATTAGTCTTTGTTGCTCCCGGTTCTGCCTGCCACGGTATACATTGAATAGCAGGTGGACTTTTTGTGGTGACAATTAAATAATCTTCGGTTCCAATTGCTCTTTGTATATATTAAATTTTCATACATCACTTCATTAATAATCAATCAGCTTACAATAATTTGGTATAATTTTTAAATATTTACACTTACACCTCCATTCCAGCATCAATTCTAATAGTCATCCTAAACTTTAATAAATAAGTTTTGACTCCATTTCCCTCGCCAGCACCAGTTGTATAATGATGAGAAACATTTCCAAATTGGTATTTATAGCTCTTATCGTCAAACGGTATTACGTTATAAGTAAAAAGACAACTTCTGGAAGTCTAGGAAAAAATTATTTTTTTTTCAAATGACAAGTTATTCAAAAGACAATAACACACATAAAAATTCAAAATATCATCACAAAAACTAGTCTTTTTGGACTTCACATTTTTAATTAAATTCATCAATTATTAATTTAATTCATAAAATTTACTTTAATCGGGAAAAAAATAAAACCTGCACAACGACGAGACTTCCATCAGGTTTCCAGAATACATTTTGATTCTCACCATATTCTTCGATGGATTTTTTTGTACGGGATACTTGGCTTATTAGGGCGATTGGCTATTATTTAGAGTCATATAAATCAAACGATACAAAGAAATAATCATCAGATTAATATTTTCTCGTTATGTCTTATATTTGGAACTAATTCATTGAATCTTTTCAATTATCGATAATAAGCTTTCATTTTAACTTCCTTCTTTATTTTTACACGTAAGCCAAAAAACATGTCCCATCAAGTTTTTCGGTTCTATTACTAAAAATATTTAGTTTACCCGAAATCCCCAGAGTTGTAACGAGGTACTTGTTAAAGTGACAAACAAATTTCCAGATTTATTACGAATCAAAGCCAGGATTTTTGGTTGACTTGATGATCCCGTTTGATCTGTAGAGCTCTCTAGCTCTTCTTGCTCATAAGTTTTTTGTGTCAACGGTGGTAATTCTAAAGCTTTTGCCGTGCCACTAGCCCAATACATGGTTGCGAAACTGACAATCCCGAAAACAAAAAAGAACAAGTCGATTTTCTAATTTATGTAGGATCAACGTGTTGATGTGTTACCAATGAAGGTAGATCATGTTAGCTACTTTTCAAAAACAATATACAGTAACATCTCCATAAGTGCACGCATCTTGGGGAGGGTGTGCACTAATATAACAGCCAATATAAAAATAGATAATGTTACATAAGGGGAGTGTCAGAAATCACGTAATTAAATTTTACTATGAACCGACTCCCCCCACCCCCCTTGTGACTTTTAATTAATCGAAGAATTAATCTTGTGATTTTAATCCTGTGATGCTAATCAATAATCCTGTGATTCTAATCAAGAAAATTGGTTTTGATTTAAAGTTATTCTACGCAACTCTCTCTAGCTATCCTAATGCAATCTTTTCTCTCTACTCCAAGTTTTTCAAAGTTCTTTTTTTACAAAAATCCAAACAATACTTATCAAAGGTATTGCAATGCATATGTGTATGCATATTTGATTCCACCAACGGTTTACAAGAGAACAGGAGAGTACGTCTTTTTCTAGCGCAATATATACGAAAATGTTTGAGAGAATTAAGGGTATTCCAACGGCTTTATGTGAAATTAATTCATTATTGTTATTATTGGTATTGGACATTATGTCATTGCAAATTGTGAGTGTGTGGATGGAGTCTAACGCTAAATTCTATATTATGTTGTTACCTTACGATCATTTACTTTTTGGGAACGGGATCATTTACTTTTTTGGAACGTTATGTTGTTACTTTACGATCATTTACTTTTTTGGAATGGGCTCATTTTACTTTTGTGGAACGGGTCTGTTGAAAACTTCTTTTTTATAAAAAGATAACACTTCAATAACTGATCTTTCCAAATATATCCAATTTTTTAACGAAGCGAACATTAAATTTCAAATTAACTGGGAGAATAAAACAAATCATCTCTCGGGTAAATGTGCGGTTGTGAGGATATCTTTCAGCCACCATTTACCCATCATTTTAGGCAAATGAGCCGGTGCCTATCGCAGGTTTCCCATTTTCATGGTCGATTTGTGATGACTTCGGACAACCCTTTGGGTAGGGGCAATTACCTATCCATTTAGGCATTCGCCGGTGCCTATCGCAGGTTTCCCATTTTCGTGGTTGATTTGTGATGAAACCTAGGCGTTTAGGCAAATAAGCCGGTGCCTTTCGCAGTGTTTCCCATTTTCGTGGGCGATTTGTGAAGACACTTCGGCAAGACTAAAACATGATAAGCAAGTGTGTATTGTTGGACAAGCCATTATAACATCATCCCAAATTCCATTTATTATTTTAAAATACCATATCATTAATCTCAAATTCCAATTTAAATTTCTTATTTTATATAATAATAATAATGGTAATAATAATAATAATTCCAAATTCCATTTTAATACCTATTTCAATTTCTATTAATTCCGATTCCTATATTTCAATCACACATTCAAATCCTATCAGAATATTCTATTCCTAATCCCATTCACAATCCAATCCTATTCCTAATCCCATATTCCGATCCTATCCTATTTCAAATCATATCCTATTCCAAATCCCATATCTCAATCCTATTCCTAATTCTATAATTTGGGAAACATGTGCAACAAGGGATACAATTATGCATCTCAGATTGTTACCGGGTTTTGATCCTACATTTATTAAACGTGGAGTCGAAGGCGCAGTCCCGACACGGGATTAAATAATTTTTTTTGACATACATTGATAACATTTGAGCGGTAATTTTTATGGGTCTGGGCAGCCCATTACAGCGTTTTTGATTTGTTCCATGAAATTAATTTTGGGTTTGGCGCGCCCTTTCGTTGTGTGTCGGGAGACCAGGTTCATTATCTTTTTTCATGAAATAATAAAGAACGGCACGGTTAGAACGAAATTAAGCGAGTGGCAA
>CAJVPS010000888.1:0-18962 GCA_910591765.1 Ambispora leptoticha | reverse complement strand
TATATTATTAATTTCTTATTTATTATTATTAATTTTATATAATCATAATTTATTATTTAAAGATATTATATTTATTTATAATTTTAATAATAATTATTATAATAAAGATTAGGTTTTTAATTATAAATTCTCATTTACTCTTGCTCTTGAATTAGTTTTCTGTATAAATATTATTTCAACTATTTTATTATATTTTGAATCTTTTATATAAATTTTTCTGATATTTTTATATTATATAACTAGAAAATTATAATTCTATTATGATATGAACTTAGTAAAATATTAATTAGTTATTTATTATTAATCACTTTATATTACTAATTATTTATTACTTATTAAATATTAACTATAGAAAATATTATTCATAAATATTTATAAATAGTTTTGTAAATATAATAATTATGACAAAATTATTATAGTAAAATTAGTAAAATTATTATAACAAAACTAGTAATACTATCATAATAAAATTAACATTATGATACTAGTTAAAGTAATATTTAGATTATAGCAAAAGTAACATAAGTATCATAATAAAAGTATTATTTATATAATCTCTAAAATATATAAAAGTGATATATTTTAGTTAGTAAAAAAAATTAGTTAAATAGTTAGTTTTCTTGAATATTTGAGTTCTATAAGTTTAATTCTTAAATTGTATTTTAGTAAATTATAGTTAAAGAGAATTCTAAGAAATATCTCTTGCAGAATAGATCTTGATTAAGATTTATTATTTCATCTTGTTAATAAATTAATTATTATATTTTTATTAAAGTTATATTTTGAAATTGAATTATATTCTAATTAATTATCTTATAAACATTATCATTATCTATCTTTTAGAAATAATCTTTGATAAATCTTAATAAAAGAATATATTCTTGTTAACATACTATAAAGAAGTATTTAGCATTATAATTCTTAATAAAAATACATGTTTTTGATAGTTTAAGAATTATACTCACTCCTGAAATTAATCTTATATTAAAAAGATAATAATATATTAAAGTTTTATATTTTTTTATTAAATCTAAGAGCTATTATTTTTTTTATTACTGACTGTATTATTCTTTTAATTAACAATGAGAATATTGAAGTTCTTATATATGATAATAAATAATATTTAATTAAAATAAGATATTTTTTACTTATTAAATATATATATATTTAGAAGAAAAATGATTTATAATATTTACTTCTATTTAGAAGAAAAAATGATTTACATTAGAGATAAAGATTCTTTTACAAATTTTCATAAAAATTAATTTTTCACTTTATTATAATTAATAATATTGCTAGGAAGTACATAATCAAAATATGATAAATATATTAAATAAATATTAAATAAATTAGCTTTAAAGTTTTATACAAGTCATTTCGGCAATCCGGCACTGTTCAATAGACTCTCATCACTTTCTAAAATTTTTGGACCTTCTCCGACTCGAGTATGCAATAACTGTTTGACACTACCTGCAGGAAACACGGGGATAATTTGAGAATTAAAACCAGACGGAAAACTCAATTGTCCAATTCTTTCCTCAGCCGAAAATAAACAAGCATGATCATTGAAATACTCTTTATTTGAATCGAGAGTAGAAGGGAAATAGTGTGCTAATAAATTAATAATCTCCTTGATATTCTTCTTTGGTGCGTATATTACAGCATTTGGTCCTGCATCAAAAGTGTATGCAGCCTTATAGGTCCCATCACCACTATTATTATATTCGGTAATTAATCGAATAATAGCCCGCGAAACATCATTCATATAAAATATTGGCGGAAAAGTGTCCATACAAACAGCATGAAATTGATTTGAATCACGCATAGTGATTTCTGCGAATTTTTTAAAATCACGTGCGTGAATTGCTGCTTCAATGTCATGCATTCGTTTTGGCACCACTTTGGAAATTCGATATTGTAGTAATTCCGAGGTATTGACTGTATGTTGCATTCCTTCGGTGCTGCTTGTTGCTTTTTTCAAATCACTAACCACACAAATCAAAGCTTCTAATTCAGGCCAATGAGTTTCTGACGCGACCTGTACAGCCTGACTATCTGAACCATCGGCATTATTCCCCATTTCCCATGCCACAAACCCGCCAAACATTGAACGACACGAAGAACCGGATCCTTGTCGTGCAATACGTGAAAGATCTGTGATAGATGTCGGAAGTTCAAACAATTTTGCCAGAGTATAGACTAAACAAGCGAATCCAGATGCGGAAGATGCAAGACCAGCAGCAGTTGGAAAATTATTTTCCGAGCAGATATGAAGATTCCATTCGGACAGAGGTGGAATATTAAGATGGCCGGCACTTGACAGAGAATTTTCGTATTCTTTGCGTAAGAGACGAGTAGATCGAAGACAAGCTTGTAAACGTTTATTGTTTTCCAAATTCACCTCTTCTACCCCGTTTAGCCATAGACGCGTTGTCTTAAAGTCTTTTGAGGCGCGAATAGTCGTTTTACTTCGAAGTTGGTCTTGAGAAAGAGTCACAGAGAGAGAAGAATTTGTCGGAAGAATGAGAGAAGTATCTCGTTTTCCCCAATATTTTATAACCTTTTAAATATTTATTCGAAATCCATGTTATTCAAGCAAATATATGTAATAAAGTGGCTTTATGGTTGTATTTACTTACAGCAATATTGACAGGTGCGGTTGTAGTCTTTTCATAAACATCTGCCATTATTCTCTTGTTGTCTTGTTGAATAAAGTAAATCGGGTAATTTTTAAGTTTATAGCATCCCGATCTGCTTTAGATTGTAAAAATGAAATGGTGTGACCCTAAAAAAAAAGGCTTTGTTGCATCGATAACCGTTTTTCCGCATTAATTTAGTTAGGCACTATTTCATAAAATAATTTGGTGTTTTCTCAAGAATCTCTAAAACATTTTAAATCCAATTGTTTGATGGACTACTTAAAGTCAACTTTATCGCGAGTAGTTTTACGAAAAGATATACCACCTTTTCCGTATAATTTTGGCGAAAAGGTGGTAGAATATGATAATTTGTCTATTTGGGAACTTTTTCGAGGAACAAAAAAGGTAGAAATCTTAGTTCTTCATTTAATATCTAGCTTATTTGATTTCTTGAGTTCAGCCATTCTTATTTCTGGTAATTCTTTTTTCCTTAAGGAGGATGGTTCCGATGTGTCGATTTTCACTTTTGATTGTACAAAACAAACTTATTGGATACCGTTAGCCAGGAACGCGTTTAAAAAAATGCGCACAATACGACATCCTGATCTTTTGCGATATGTCGACGGAGTAGAAGTATGAACAATTTGTAATCCTTTTTATTAACTTAATTTCGATATTCTAAAATATTATGTAATCATCTAGACCGAATCATATATATACATTGTCACCGATTATGTGGTCCCATTAAAATCACAATCAAGTTCTTTATCCGACGACAATTTGAAATTATGGGGATTATATAAAGTTGCTGTATGTAATTGATCTTTATTTTTATACTTCTATTCTTTAAAAAATTACGCGAAAGATTAATTTTTAATTATAAACATGTAGAATGCCCTCAAATTTCTGAATAATGATTGTTCGATCGTTCACGGAAATGTTCGCATATCGTCAATATTCACAAATAAAGCGGGTGAATGGAAATTGGGTGGCTTTGAATTGATGAGTTCATCGAAAGAAGAGGATCCGATTATTTATGTATGTGAAAATATGTTTTTTGACTAAGTATATAATGTTTTGTTAAAATATCTATTGGAATATGACGTAGACGAGTGGAGGATATTTGCCAGATTCCTCGAGATATTCTTCACCGGAAATAACTAAAAGTTCGTGGAATATATTAAGAGAGTGAGCATTTATTTTAAGACAACAATCACGAGTATTAATAATAAAAAAAGCTAAAGTGGTTAGTTTATCAAATAATATATTTAAGACCGTAACTTAATTATGACAAAATAATTTTTTTTATTTTTGTATGAAAATCATAGTTACGAGATTTGGGTAACTGATGCATGGAATTATGGAACACTTATATATGAAGCATACAATGGACCATTCACGTCGGTTGATCAACTTCAAAATGCGGGCGAAATACCTCAAGTAAGCAAACATATATTCGATTATTTTTTAACTTGTATATTTTGAAAATTTAAATTAACAAGACTAATTTTGTTTAGGCTATTTATATAGAATACAAAGACTTAATTAATCAGAACCCTCAATTCCGTACCAATATTTCAGTATTTATGGAGAATGGATTACGTGTAGGAGGAATTTTCCAAAATGATTTAGTGCAAGTGAATTTGTTTTTGGAGAATATGAATATCAAAGAAGCGAGCGAAAAAATTGCATTTATAAAGTGAGTTAATTTTTAATCAATTTTCTGATTAACGTTTTAACGGTTGCTGATTTTTTTTGAATTTCTCAGAAAATTGAACGATTCAATTGATACCTTTCCGGAAAATATTTGTAAATATAAAATATTGCCGGAACTTTTGAACGCGTTGGAATTTGGCGCAGGTTCGATTTTATATTCTTAGCCCTGAACGAAAATTTAAAATAAATGTCTGCTGACCATAATAACAAACATAGGAGGAGTCAAGGTCATAGGACCAATTATAAAGATTGGCAAAACTCTATCTCAAGATGAATACGACCAATACATCTCAACAGCCATAATAAAAATGTTTGCCTTACCTGATCGAACTATGCGGCTCAATTTACTAGAGAATCTACCGGCATTTATCGAAAGATTCAACAATAAAACAGTCACTGAGAAAATATTTCCGCATATAGTATGTTGCTATGAAAATTTTTCTAAAAAATTATTCATAAGGGTCATAAATTATTAATTACATGAGATGACAGGCTACAGGTTTTTCAGATACCGCGCCGGTTATAAGAGAAATGACGGTGAAATCTGTTTTATTACTCGCGCCAAAGGTGAGGAGAGCAAGAAAAGTTTAACTTTGTTAGATTTATTTTATTTAGTTTCTTTTTCTATTTAGTTATCGGAAAGAATTATCAATAATGACTTACTTCGATATCTGGCGAAACTGCAAGTTGATGAAGAGCCCGGTATTAGAACGAACACGACAATTTGTTTGGGTAAAATTAGCAAGTACCTGAGTGAAAGTGTAAGTTAATTCATTAGTTAATCTATATGAGATTAAAAAATGCTAACAGTGATACCCATTTGATTATTGCAGACAAGAGGTAAAGTTCTAGTTCCCGCTTTCACGAGAGCATTACGTGACCCTTTTCCACATGCAAGGGCTGCAAGTTTAATGGCATTGACCGGTGAGAGTTATTATGTAATTGTTTATCGATTATTTTTATACTTGAATATTAATCGATGCACTTATTATATAGCCACCGTTGAATATTACGATAAAGTAGATTGTGCCACAAAAATTTTGCCTTGTGTGTCTTTGATACTGATAGATCTGGAAAAGTAAGATTCATTATTTTTCCTTAGCATTGGTGAAATATATATTATTTACTATACTTATTTTTCTATAGGTCTGTTCGCGTACAAGCCTTCAAAACTTTTGACGCATTTGTTAAGCGACTAGAAAAATTAGTTGATACGATGGTACTTGTTATAATATTAGTAATAATTTATGTTTGCCTATTATTGTTATTTTATAATCTTTATATTCTAGGCCGAGACTGCACCACCACCTCCGCCAGCAGGACTTCCAGGAGTCGCACAAGCGGCAGGCGGTGTTGCTGGAGCTGTTGCTTCCGCTGCAGAAACATGGGGTGGTTGGGCAGTGACTTCTTTGAGTAAAAAGGTGAATACTTTTATTATTAATATCATGTTTATTGCATGTATTTTTTTTTCTTTACTTATTTATTTGTTATAAGAAAAGCTTGTTGGATCAGGCGAAACAACGGGTAACATATCGGAACCACCAACGCCATCACATCCACCTAGAACATCAAGTTCTCCTGTTAATGGAACAACAAATTCAACGAGGAATGAATCAGAATCAATTAATAATAGTTCATCCAGACCACTTTCTGCCTCAAACAGCAATAGTAATAATAACAATAGTTCCACCTCAAATACTTCAAATGGATGGGAGCATGATGATACTTTGATAGATTTCGGTGGAGGATTAATATTTTTTGAAAATAATACGAAAAAGAAAGAAACTAATGATTGGGGTAAGTGGTGAAAGAAATTTTTTTGATAAGTTATAATTATTATTGAGAGAGAGAGATATATATATACACACACACACACACATATAAAACATTTTCTAGACGGATTTCAATCTTCTTTTCCGCCATTAGCTCCTACAACAGTAAATGGAGGAGCGAAACCAGGAAATATTGGTGGGACTAATTCGTTAAATTCAATGAAACTGGGGTCAAGTAATAACATAGGTAAATAAATATATTTCAAATATAAAAAAAGATCTAGTGATAATGATGATAAATTATTTTTTTTTATAATTAGGCCTTAAAGTATCGAATGATTTATTCGATTTTGACAATGACTTTTTTAATGCTGTGAAC
Organism: Ambispora leptoticha; assembly: GCA_910591765.1. Classification (NCBI taxonomy): domain Eukaryota; kingdom Fungi; phylum Glomeromycota; class Glomeromycetes; order Archaeosporales; family Ambisporaceae; genus Ambispora; species Ambispora leptoticha. The sequence continues at coordinate 12,456 of CAJVPS010000888.1, read as the reverse complement.
ACGAATGCTGATAATGATGATGATTGGGGTATGTATACATGTTAAAGTTTCTGTTACTCATTGATAATCGCTGCATATACGTTTTAGCAATTCTGATGATGAATTTTAATATAGGGGGATTTCATCAATCGCCTTCCGCATCCTCTGTTTCATTGTCGTTGTCACAACGTCCTGTTTCAGGAATATCATCAAATTTTGGTTCGTCGCAATTAACACCTACTAGCGCAACTTCGTCAATGAAATTGGGATCAAGTAATAAAAGTTTATATTTATTACAAATTGATTTTCTATGTTTAAGATTCCTAAAAAATCGAAATTTTTGCCACGTGTAATTATTTAGAAACAATCTCTTCCGACGGCTGGAATTTCGACGATTCAGGATGGGGTGATAACTGGGGTGATAGTAGTAGTCCCACGATCCAAAGATTACCACCACCACCTTCAAATAATCTGTCAAGAGAAGAGAAAGCCGCCGAGATGAATCGCAAAAGAGAAGAACGACGTCAGGTAATTCATTGTTATTAGTTGATTGGTTGATGCATCTTGATGTATTCTAAATTTTCCTTCCCCTTCTTTTAGAGAATGGGCGAATTAAGGGAACAAAAGAAGAAAGGCAGTGGATTGGGTGCACGAAAAATCTAATTTATCTCTCCGAATATATTTAATTTTTTTCTTGTGTACGAGTAGTTTTATGAGCGCTTTTATTATTTATTGTCATGGGTATATTTAGTGGTTTTTTCTTTGTAGAAATATTTTGTACTTCTCAGAATTGTTAGATTTTATTGGATTTAATTTTTGCTTTTATAATAATAGAATATCAATAAGTGAGCAATAATAAATTATTATCGAAAGAGTGGACAAAACTAAATATTGAATTTCATTTAAACCATGAATTAGTTTTGTATTTCCCAGGCCGCAATCCGATTACATTAATTAACGATTATATTGTGGGAAATGAGAACCAAAATATGCAATTATTGACAGTTTCTTGATTATATAATACACCCGTCATATACATTAAAATGTGATAAATAAAATCTCAATTTTGAAGTAAATCCCATTCATCTTTTATACATTCGATTCTCGTTATAACGAAGTGGCCGGGAGAAAATTGCATTTAAATCCGTTATAACAAAATTATCAATTACGTTATAACGGATTTTAGATATGCTTTACATACGAAGCAAAAATCCGCTTTGATTATAATCCGTTATAACGAGGCTCGAGTGTCTATAACCTTATTCCAAATTCCTCGCTCCCCCCATCTAAAAATTTACATCATGACTTTTCTGTGATCAACGCTTGCAAAACTTGTCCTTCCTCAAACTTCACATCCGCTAACTTGGTCTTATCATCCAACATACGACCCAAAAAGACGATCCGCACATTAAATTTCCGCCCGTCCAGTCCTTCATTCGCGCATAACTTTTGTCGTAATGTCCCAATCGTTTCCTGTTCGAGATTGGTGCTGATATGTACATCCCTTGCCACATTTGAAAGCCGGACAGTGAGCTGGGAAGAACTATCACCTGTTGATGATCCCAATAATAATTTAGAATCCATATTATCATCGTCTTGGTGTGTTGATGTGCTTCCTTCATCGTTTTCACTGCTGCTACCTTTTATTAGATTGGTAGGATCTACGATACAATATGCTGGAATCACGTATCGATTCCCTAGTTCGTCGTAGCAACCGTCCGTTAGATTCCCTGTAGGTATAGTAATGTTGGCGGAGTCAATGATTGCTTGTGCGAGTGTTAGATCTTCTGATTCACATGCACATCGAAGTGCTTGCCATATTTCTAGTCGTCCCTTCGAGTCAATATAAATTCAAAAGATTAATTGAGAACAAAAAAAAGAGATTTTACTAATAACGTTGGTCTTAGAATACCTCATAACTTGGTGCAGTATCCCAAAATGCGTCTCTTTGCACTTTTAATTGCCGTTGTCTTATTGGAGTTTCTGATGTCCATGTTACCCCTTTTTTGGTAAATGGTTTATTTCCTAATTTTTAAATAATAGCATTCATTCTTAGGAATAGACATCATCATTCATACATCTTTAAAATAAATAACGAAAAATAATTACCTCCACGTGGCACAGGGTTATCAGCAGTTCCTTCTCGTACCGCATCATCGAATATTGCTCGCGAAGAACAACAACCCATTATTTGTGCTCTTCAGACAAGAATAGAAGAAATGAGCTGTTTTGGCTTATAAAATATGAAGAAAGCAAAAAGTAGGGTTTAGGTATATCTTCGAACTTACACTCTAATTTATATATATTATCGATAGTTTTGTTAGTAGAATAAGCAAGTTAAATAAGTGAATAGCATGAAACAGTGATGTAAATTCCACTTTGGCTATTACTACTTGTTCTCTTTTGACAAAATTTATCAGATACTAATAAAACAATTTAAATATAATCGCAATGACAGATTCGAGCTTTATTTTATTACTCGTCCAGGAAAATAAATAAATTACGCGTAAAAAAAACAAGCGCATTAAACAAGGTTATTATTGGGGCATACTCGAACAAAATAACAAGATTAAACAGTTCATATTCTTGTGTGCGGTTTTTTTTTATAGTGGCATGAGAAATTTTATTCATCAATATATCTAGAAATCGTATCGATATCACCTTAATTACCTTATTACATTAGGTCTATTTTTAGTATGTTGGGTCTTTGAGAATTAAATTAAGGTTATTGATATTCATTGTACATGAATGTTGTGTGCCATTGTCTCGTAATAAATTTAGTAATAGCAATTTTCGAATTCCTAATTATTATAACAAATAGATTTTAAATTTTCAATAATGCACCTTGATGCACTAAAGAGGTCGGCGGGAATCTATTATTATTGTTGTCGTTGTTCCGTTATTCGCTGCTGGATATTTAAAGAACTTATCCACTAAAAAAACCTCGGGCATGTGATTTAATATGGTTTGTGTGACTTTTTCCAGCCACTGCAAAGAAAAAGAACTCATTGAATTCATGTGAGAATCATGTGATTAATGATTAGCAATGTAAGTGGTGCGAGAATATCACGCATTTAGCCCTTTTTTTTTCGGGGAGGGAGATGTATAGCCCAGGGTCGGTCTTCGATTTTACTAAAGCAACTGATGATCCTCTTGCGATTAGATTAGGTTGGGATACGCCCTTGAAATTGGATGATTTTGCCTTCTCGCATATAGTATATGCCTGAAGCTAGTAAAAATTTCATGTTATTACATATACATGAAAAATCGTGTGCGCGTTCCGAAAAAGAACGCCGATCACTATATAGCAACGAATTACACAATAATTCGCAACAGGAATACATTAAATTCGAGCGAGTTCAAAATATTCTGATCAAATAATCACGTGAATGAGATTCTTTTTATGAAATCTTTTCATTTTTTTCTGTTAGACTTGATAAAAATGTTTAACGGCAACTTATCAGAAGAAATCACTCAAAAGAAACCTGCGGCTCAACCAAGCCGAAAGGGTAAGAAAGCGTGGCGGAAAAATGTTGATATTACTGAGGTCGAACAGTCGCTTGAAGAGATAAGAAGTGAAGAACGAACAATTGGGTTAGCTTAGTGTTTATTATAAATTTATAAAATTCGGCATTTGAAAAAAAAGCACAAGTAGTTATTTCTTGCATTTGGCCTAAAAGAGTGGTGCCTTGTCACTTCTGATGAATATATCTGGAACTGTCAAAAATAACTAACATTTTAAAATAGTGGGCGATTGCGAGACCAGTTCAACGAACATCTTTTTGTGGTTGATACTGTTGGCGATTTAAATGGTAACTCTTTCACATTCACCATCAATTAAATGATTCTATGTAATATAAAAGTAAAATTTTATTTTAAATATAGTGAAGCAAAAAATCAAAAAAGTGCTACGCATCGATGAAATCCTTTCATCACGAAGTAAGATTCCAGCAGTTGCTTCAAGAACATCGAATCTTCGGAAAACGGAAAAGCGCCAAGCGTCACGTGCAGAAAATGCGAGATTAGAACAAATGGTACGTCGTAAACGGCATTTACGTATGACTAATGATTTGGGATCTAGTGAGGCGGTGAAACGCGCTGGAACTTATGATGTTTGGGAGGAGCAAGAAGGTTACCTTTCTTTCGTATTTTTTCATTCTTACTTGTTTTTGCTAGAATAAAAATATTAACTATTAATTGATTGAATGAATTTTTAATATATATGAAGACTCGCAAGATGCACATGATTTTATAAATCCTGCTAAACGAAGAAAAACCAAAGTAAGCACTAAAAGTTAGTGATTTTCGTGATTGGTTGGAAATTTTAAATTTTTTTTTAAAAAAAATAGGCACCGGAAACCTTACAGAAAAAACCGGCAACAAAAGTTGTTCCTGTACATATACCACATCCTGGTGCAAGCTATAATCCGACTTTTGAAGACCATCAAGTAAATCATTATTCTTCAGATAATAAAATTAAAACATTACATTCTTTTATTATGATTAATATTTTTTCATTAATCATTTAAATTAGAAATTACTTTATATAGCGAATGAGGAAGAAATTCGCAAAGAAGAAGAATCAAAAAAGTTGCAAGAAAAACTTCCGAAGTACACGGATGCACCAACTTCTGAATTAAATCCTCAAGACATGATTGATCGTAATCTGCTTGGTTCTGATAACGAAGAGGATAGCGTGGAAGAAAATGAAGAAAATCAGGATGTCACAGTCAAAAATAAGAGCAAAAATGACAGTAACGTTGTAATGCGAAAATCTAAAGTACAAAGAAATAAAGAAAAGAGAATGAGGGAGAGAGAGATTGAAGAAGAAAAAAGAAAAGCCCAAAAAGAACATAGAAAGGAATTACAAAGGTATGACACAAAGTAGAAATATGAACCTATCAGTTTTTGTGCTGTTTTTTTTCTCGCTTAATTGTGAGCGTTCATTTTACTTGGATAGATTACCAGAAATCATCCAATCTGTAGAAAAAGAGCTTTCAGAACGTGAAAAGAAGGCTATAGAAAAAGCAAAACTTGCTGAAGAAAAAATTGGAATGCCTTTAAAAAAAATCGGAAAATATCCGTAAGTTCATGTTTGCTTTTAGTATTTAGTATCTCATTCCAAATAGAATTAATAATACCTCTTATATGTTTTAGAGTGACTAAACTACCAATTGACATACAATTATACGGTGAGCTATCCGAGTCTTTAAGGACCTTAAAGGTACGCTTTATTTAAGGAATCATTCACGGCTACATAATTTAGCGTTTTTTTCAAACTTATTAATATATTTTGTAAAAAACAGCCCGAAGGAAATCTCTTCCGCGATCGAATAGCTAGCTTGGAAGAGCGCAATATTATAGAGCCACGAGTTCCTGTCTTGTATGTATTTTTTCTGCTTAAAATATGCTTTATTAATTTCAATTTTTGTGTCTCTTAACGCTTTTTTCCCCTACTTGATCGATTAATCTCAATCCAAAGTATGCGACGAAAGTATAAACTCAGGGAATATGAAAAAACGCATTACAAGAATTTCAAATAATTCTGTAACATATTTTCGTCGAATCAGTTAACTTATAAAATCGACAAACAAAATTTGGTAATAAGAATTTGGTTCCTATCTTCTAGTTAATAATAATAAGAAAGTTTAATGTGAACTATTTAATTATATTGATGTTAATATTAAATGAAATATAATTGATTATTTTTCTCATTAATAAAATCACAATTATAATAATTAATCGCATTTAAATGATTATTTGATTAATTATGTAAATATTTCAAAAAGAATTTTACATTTGTGCTTATATTAAGAGAACTTATATATAATATCATTATAAATTGATTCTTTTCTTTTTCTTATTAAGATTTAGTAAAATTGAATAATTATAAAGATTATTATTAATTTTGATAATCTTAATACTTATATTAAACTATAAAAGTTTAATGAATTTAATAATTAATATTTTATTATATTTAATAAAGTGAATTTTTATTTAGCTTTTTTTAGCATGTTATATATATTATTATAATATTAATTGATAAATAATTCTAGATTTTGGATCAAGAATTATATAATAAATTAGTCAAATTTATTTAAAAAACTTTTAAATAGTTTTTTGATAATAATAAAGATACAATATTCAAGTAAGTATATAAGATTAATACTGAACTTGTGAACTTGATATTCAAGTTAATTTATATATAAAAAAATTAATATAACTAATTATTATAAAATTAAACTCATAATAAAAATTATTAATTTATTAAAAAATATAACAAGATAAAATTTTTATTATATAATTAATTTTTTTGTCTAATTATATATATATTATATAAGTTTTTATTTATAATACTATTTAAACTATTCAAAAATCAATCTTGATTATAATTATTTAAAAAATATAGTTCTATTCAATCAAATAATTAATAGAAAAAGAATTTTTATTCAAAATTATAACATTTATAATATTTATTTATTTAATAAAATTTAATAAAAATTAAAATGAAATATAATTAATTACTTAATAACATAAAAAAATTCAAATAAATTAAAATCTTTATATAAAATCTTTATTATACAAGCTTTATAAATATTACAAAATCATTTCAATTCATTTGAAAATAATTTTTGGCGCAGAATTAATATGTGATGATTGTGATAATTTGAATATTCATGCTTTTTCACATGCCAATAGGTTCTGTAACCGGAGGCCCGCTCATGATCTAGAATCATCTGATAATGTTTAGAATAATTTCAATTTTTGATCGAGTATCACTTAATTTGCAATTATTAAAAATTCTTTTTTACTGTCAACCAAATGTCTTTACCGTCAGACTTCTCGTAAGTATACATATTTTTTGGAATTTATAGTTTCTGCATTTCTAATTCTGGTTTTGTTCTTAGTTCAGCAGATAACATTGAAAAACCTGTTGAAACTGTGACTGGTAGCTTTTTTGTTCAGCAACTAAGAGAAAGGATATTTAACTAAATTATTATCGAGAAGTTGCTTTAATTTCTACATTTACATTTCGCTTGTCTTCATTAGAATCAATTTCAAATTTGAACTTGAATGCCTCACCACAACCGCCGCAACAACCACCATCACTCTCACAACAAAACGTCAATAATTTTTTATTGCCAGAATATAAAGATATCACAACTTTTCTCGATGAGGTCACGCAGGGTAAAAACTGATGCTCCATATTGCCGTGCTTTTGATTTCTCATAATTTTAAAATCATACAATTCAAAATAGATTGGTTTGATAATTATGCTCTTGTGAAAGTATAGAATTCCAAATCGGTCAACTTATACATTTAGAATCTTTCGGACTTTATGATGCGATGAGCTCAATTGAGGTTCGTTTAACAAAATTAGATATGATTTCTTATTATTGATTTTTTGATTCAGAAACCTTTTTGATTTGTATATGAATACTTTTTTTGTCTAGATAATGGATCCGAAGATGGACAGTGGAATGATTCTAGATAGTGATCTCACCAAAAAACCCTTTATTTTGAATGCTCGCTTGACTCCGAGACAAGCGCTTGGTGTAATTGATCGTCTATTTTCGTGCGAGGTAAATTTGACATATAAATATATGAAATCGTTTTATAAATGCCATTTTTGATTTTAATTTTTCATGATTTAATATAGATGACATGGCATTCTGGTCATTCGCTTTCGCAAACTTTATATACGTGCATGTATCTTCATCATGTATTGGAATTAAAACCCGAATTGTTTTCGAATGAAGGAGATCATGAAGAAACATCGTCGGATGTGCCAATAGAGTTTGTAATTTTAGTTTTAAAAGCTTATATTTTGGGAACGGCAAAATGTTGCAATTTTGTATTAGAAGAGATGATCAAAGGAAATGTGTATGAGGTGAGTTTCAAATTGAAATTACATATGTATTTTTTTTTATATTTCGTCAAAATTTATTTTGGCAATTCTTTTTTATGATTTGAAATCAAGGAGGAGGATTTTGCGACTAATAAATTCGCCCTAAATTTGTACGAAGATTTTTCAGAATCTACAGCAGTCAATTTATTAGATGATGCAGAGAGTTGGTTGGATCAGAAAGGTGGCTCGTGGCTTTTAGAAAATGGTAAGTTTTCATTTTTCTGTTAATATATATATATTTTTAGACATATTGAATGGAAAAATTTAATACTTCTATCATTATAGAACCAGAAAAATGTGAGATACTCTATCATGCATTAAAGTCTAGACTTCAGTTACGAAAGGTTTGAAGATTTTTTTTAGGTTACTATATAATATAAGTAATACCTTACGAAAATTAATTGCTTGATACATTTGCGTCATATTTAGTCGTTTCTTCTAGCTCTTATTCATTTAGCCAAGCCGCGATGTCAACAATACACAGAATCACAGAGACATCTCTTGACAACACTACAGATTCTAAATGGGACAAATAGCGAGCCGGGAATCAAAAGCACCATTGAACTTGGGGTAGATGTTGACGGTGGTAGATGGTCACATACAAACTACAAATCTTCAATCGAATTCATATAACCTCTCATTTCTAATCATTTCGTGATACTGATATTGGAAATAGCCTTTGACCCACTGATCAATCGTAAACTTGTGTCTCAAACGCCTCCAAGACCAATTCGCCTCTTGACAATGCAGCAGGTGAAAATTCTATAATGCATTATTTATTTATTTATTTATTTATTTGGTTTGGTTTGTTTTTGTCTTAAATATTAATCAAGAAATTATTAAAATTAGTCTCTTGAGGAGTTAAATAATCTTCTTGAAAATACTCTCTTGATTTGTGGAATAACAGAATATAAATCGGCGGATATTCTAATGGTATATTTCTATAATTAATTTTTGACAGATGGTTATAAATGAACTTACTCACCAAATTCATTTCTAGAACTTCTTTTATTATAATGCCGCACGCCAACCACCCGCTTGTGCATATTCACGATCATTATTGCAGGTATATATCTACTAATTCAGATTAAAAACAGAATATTCATTAAACTTGAAACCATTTATCTTTGTTTCAAAATTAGTCGACATTCTGCACAGAAAATCGTATATTAGGGAAATTTTCTGTATTTCAACTAATAAAAGATTCAGTGACCGAAATTTCAAACCCTCCTTATGTATACTTTGCTTCAAGATCAGACACTGATAAACCGACAAACGGTGCAATTGTCGATGAAACGAAAGCAAAAATCTCACACTTGGTAAACAAATTTTTAGAAAGCGCCGTAAAGGTATGTGAATCCTTTTACAGATTCGTTAAAAACTGCGAGTAACATTCTCGCTAATACGAATTTAAGCCTTTGACAGATATTTTTAGGATCTTATGTCACAACCGTTCAAGACAACGACGTAATATGTGTAAAGTATTAACTGATTGGGACTTGTTACAAGAAGAAGTATATATTTTGTCTTATTTCTTTGATACTTAGTAAAGGTTGATAGAACAATATAAAAATTTCTCATTTATTATAAAAAAGGCGGAACATATTGATGGTGAATTACATATCCTGATGAAAGAGGAACCGATTATGACTGAAGTGAGTCTTGGAATAAACCTATTTGGTTTTTCTGAAATTTGATGCCTATTGCTAACCAAATATTATATTTTTTTTTAGGATGGGCCATCTCACTCTTATTACCTTTCTTCATGGGTTTATCATCGGAAATTAATTTTACTACAAGAAATTTTATTCCTTGGATTCGAATTGGGTTTATATGGAAACCATGAATTCATAATGATTTATTGGTAATTTCAACTTAAATATTATAAATTCACCGAGTTCATTGTATAAATCTTCTCATACTTGAATGTTTGTTATAAGGTATGTTGATTACCTATTGGGCGTTCATTATCAGCATCTTGAAAGGATGTTACTGCACATTACCACAAAACCATCAGCAACCAACAAAGGTGATTAAAGAATATTTTAACTGATTAGATCATTGGAAAAAAATGACCAATTTTTTTGCAGAATCTCGGAAAACAAAGAAACAAAAAGCTCTTCAAGCCACACCACCTGTGACTCCATCGTTCACTTTAATAATAAGTAAGAAAAGCATAATTACAGTACGACAAGAGATTTGTCGTGGTATATATCGGGTAAATACTTTTTCTTTATAATTTTTATTTTACTTGATTTATAAATATTTATATATACATCAACCAAGCAGACTATTGCTGCTCTCCAAAAAACTGGGCACTTTAAGATACCTCAACTTGAATATGACAATGAAGGAATTCGCTTTTGGCAACGATTTCGAATGTATCGAAATCTTGGTAGTCCTACTCTGTTGACATACCGTGAATTCAAAGAAAATACGAAATTTGATAATTTAACGGTATAAAATTAATTGATATTTATTACGTTGGACTAAGGATTAATTTGATCTTTTGTAGATTCATTATTTATTTTATTTATTTTATTTTATTTTAGGCTGTAGATCTTTTGTCTGCATCAAAGAAAAATTATGAAACAGCCAAGACGGCGATAGATCATCTAATGAAAATGAAATTGAGTGAATCGAGAATGGACTTGTGTGAAACTGATTTCAAAAATGTATACCCATCATATTTCATGGTTACTTTGACATTACTTGTTTTTGTTTACTCATCAAATTTTTTTATGCCCCATTGAAAAAGGATCTAAAAGCCATGCTTCGTGTGTGCATAGCAAATATTGTCGGTTTGCAAAAAATGCTTCAGGATCCTGAAGTATTAAATCAAAGAAAAGAAGCACTCGCATCACGAAAACAGAATCAAAAACAACCGCAATCATCATTACCGTCATCTTCATCAAATGCTTCATCTACAATTAATATTGCTACATCAGAACCTAAATCTTCACGAACTAAATATGTTGATTTTGAATTTAAATATCATCCGTGGTATCCAGTAATATCACTTTTGCCTTGATGGCTATGTTATTTTCAATTGTTATAAATTGTTAATATTATTTATTGGATAGAAAATGGTAAACACACACAATTTAACATATAAAAAATTGTCTAGATGTACATATATTAGTTACAGCTCAAATTCCATTAATCTTCTTGTTGGCATTTTTTCGTGACCACATGTAAAACGAAAAATCTCATAATCAAATGATCGGAGTTCGATTGGATGAATCGAATAGTAGTTTGATCGATCATTAATAGAGAGACTTTCTTATTTTCGGTCATATACGGTACGCTATGATTTACGCATTATTACCCTTGATCACGCGATAGCCATATAAATCGCCGACCGTTACTAGCGAAATCAAAGAATAGGAAGTAACATCGCGCTTAGGATTATTTCGCGCATATAATCGAAAAGAATGATAGTTTTGCTCTTGTCATTATAATGATTTATTTTTGGATTCAAATTTTTCCTGCACATTTTACGATTTTCGCGTGCTAATAACGATATACTTAATAATTAAGGGAAACAATATGTTTCAATGTAGCTGAGCAGAAATGATAAGCGAACGTATATTTTCAGTGAAGTACCGATCATTATATTAATATTTATTTCTTAATTACATTACATCATTACATGTTTTTACGCAGACTTTGACGAAATTACCATCATTCAATGGTATACTAAATTTTTTTGTATTACCTGTTCTTATTGACCAATAAAAAATAGTTATATTTATCTTGAATATCTAATAAAAATAGAATTCACATGATTTACTACCGATACTTTTCATCAAGCCGACATTTCATCCAATATCACATTTCATCTAATATCACACAAGTACATAACATAACAATAGTCTATATAGATCTTTGTTATACTGCATTAGTTATATCAAAAAAAATAAATGTTATTATTATTTAAAAACTCAATAAAATAACAGAAAGTTTACAACAAACTAATATACAAAAAAAAGAAGAAACATTATATCATAGTTTAAAACAAAAACAAGAAAAAATTGATGCATTTTTACATAAAAATACCAGTAATAATATTCTTTGTGGAATTTGGATTGAACCAGATGGAAAAATATTATCTCTCAAAATAGCATAAGCTTTAATATTAAAAAGTATGGAAGATCAGCAAACAATTTACTTCCAAAACAAAACAATCAAAATACTACAAGAAAAACTTGATAAATCTACTAAATTTGATATAACAGCATTTAACAAAATAGAAATTCAAAAATTGATATCAAAGAAAAAAAATTAGGATCAATAATTTTTATGAATACCTCACAATATCTTTCTATTCTTCTTTCATTATCTTGTTTTAATTGTTTTGATCTTTTTATATCAAACTAAAAATTTTATATTACAATATTAGGATTTAATATATCTTATAATACTATATATTATAACCAATCACCTATTCATGTGGTGCAGCCGCAGCATGTGGCGCAGTAATCGCCGATCACTACTAAATTGGGCAAATAAGTAATTTATATTAATTAATCTTATTTATAATTAACTCTATTTTTAATTTATATTAT
>CAJVPS010000887.1:0-19001 GCA_910591765.1 Ambispora leptoticha | reverse complement strand
TTAAAAATGTAATACAAAGCTAATCTGTTATACAGATAGCGCAAAATAAAGATCTAAGCTAAAAGAGATCTAAAGGAAGATAATCTAATCAAAATTATTATAATAATTATTAAATAAAAAACTTAATTAAAATTATAAACTATATAAAATAATTTATATTAAATAATTATAATCTTTTTATTATAATATAAATTATTAAAAATTTATATAATAGATTAAGATAATAATAAAATTATTAACAAGAGATTCATATAAAAAGTTAAGTTAAAGATAAACAAATTATTATAATTAAATTTATAACTTTATTATAACTATAAATTATTAAAAATACAAAATAGAATAATATCTTTAAATAAATAAATAAATAAATTATAATTATATAATTAATAATAATTAATAATATATAATTATTTATATAATAATATCTTTAAAAAATATTTATTAATATAAATAATAATAAATAATTATAAATAAAAAATATAAAAAAAATAATATATCTAATTATATTAATAAAACAAGAATAAAAAGAAATTCTATTAAAAATATTTCTATAACTAAATAATTCATATTATTATATAATCTGTCTTAATAAGTATAAAGTGATCATAATATAATATATAATATAATAATAATTTACAAACTAAATATTAAATTTGTTATAATGATTCTTATTTATAAATAATATAAAAATATTTTTAATAATATTTTAATTTTATTTAAATTCAAACTTAACTAAATTTGATTTATAAATTAAAATTTTAAAATATTAATAATATTTTAATTTTTTTTAATTATATAAAACTTATTAATATTAATATTATTAATTTATCTTTCTTTTGAATTTATTTTTTTATATAATTTATTTTAAATATTATATGTATATTAAATAAATAATAATTTTTAAATTTATTAATTTTTTATTTATATTCAAACTCTTTTTTTTATAATTAAAAAGTTATTTATTAAATATAAAATTCTAATAATAATATAAATAATTATTTTATTTATTATAATTTTATATATATTTTATTAAATATATTAATTATAAATTATTTATATTAAGCTTATAATATATAAATATTAAATATATATATTTTTCTTTTTTATTCTTAATATTTATTTAATTTTATAATATAAATATATTTAATAATATTTAAATATTTTAATTAATATACATATTCCTACAATATATTACTGGAAATCCTAAAAAATAATCTGTCACTTTGAAATTCAATATCTCAAAATTTAATAATCCAATTTAAATGAAAATATTCTATTAAATTTGTCACAACTCCACAAATCTTATAATAATATATTTATTTAAATGAGATTACTAGATTACAAGAAATTGAATTTCAAAATGATAGTTTCATTTTGAAATTTCTGGTAATATATTGTAAGGGTATGTATAAATAATTTTTTCAAAAAACTATTTTTTATTATTGTTAAATATTTTTATAAAAGCAAATCATATTTTAATTAAAAATTATAATCTTATTAATATTTCTTAAAAATATATAATACTTCTTTTTATAAATTTATTTCTTAATTTACTTTTCAAAATAGAATTTTCAATTAATTTAAATATAATTTGTTTAAATAGTTAAAAAGAAAATCAAGAATCTGTTTTCTAGAACAAAAATTCATATTTATATTGCTATAAAAAACAGATCACTAATAGCTCATTCTTATATTTATTTTTACACTTACATTATTCAGACACATTACTGTGCAATGCAAATTTTCTCATCTTAAACATATTATGATTCATGTTCAGTTTCATTCTTTCCTAGCTCACTTAGTAAATATTAATATATTGTGATTATCTTTAACAGATTCTGATGACTAGTTGTATTGATCTCTTTTAATGTAAAATATTGGTAGTTCACAGTGTTTATAACTATTTTTTTTGCATTCATATATTATTATCTGTAGAATAAGACTACACTGAAGCAATAAAATAATAATAATAATATTTACATGTGGTACCAAAAAAATATAAAAATACATATATTATATTAAACAATAATATTTAAAAAAAATCGGACTCTAAAATAAGGAGTGGTGCTTATTTTTTGCAGTTTCTTTGAATATCTACTATATTCATTGGGAATAAGCACCCACCCAATCGATTATTCCTGCATTTGACATTATCAAATCAATCGATGAATCAATTTCTACCTGCACAGTACCCACAGAAAATATCGTCCGATTTGAAATTATATAGTAAAATATATATAAAAATTTTTTTCATAATTAAAACAGTTCTTGCATTTTAAGTCTCCACGGCTAGGAACCAATTTTTGAAAACTTTAATTGATTAACTTTACAATGGTACGATAGTTGCTAAAGAAATATGAATGTGTATATAGCTTGAAAATTTCAATTTTTTATATGTAAACCGTAAGAAAATTTTTTTTTCATATAAAAAAGCGTGGGCAAAATTTTTTTTCCTTTAAAATCAAAATGGTCCTTGCGCTTTAAGTCTCTCACACAACTGGGAATCATTTGTCTAAAAATATAAGTCATGATATAAAATTTAGAAAATAATTAGTAGAAAAAACATGAATATGTATATAGCTTGAAATTTTCCATTTTTTATATGTTTTACTATATAAGTTTGAATCGGGCAATACTTTCTGTGGGTGCTGTACATGTGTGAATTTGTCCTATACACCGGATTTACTAATGAAATCATAAAAGCTCACTTCAGAAATTTGTTAACAAAACCGTAAATTTACTTTACTTTAATAAAAACTCTTTTAACACATTTAATTTCGATCGCACTTTTCGCATACATAATAACAGTGATAAAAAATATTCACACACCAATTCTTACTAAAACAAACCATTTCTTGCTACATGTGGAATATTTTTTTTATTAATTTATATTAAATGAGAGTTTGGATATCGAAAATTTTGATTCTAGAGAAACGTCATCCTAGACAAATATTTTGTTGAAACTGCATATATGATGACGCAACGAAAAAATGAGTCCGAGAAAATATCGAAAATATAAGGACACCAAAAAAATATTATTGATATGATACATGATTTTTTTTATTATTAACGTTAATAATTTTAAATAAATCAATCGCTTGTTCAAAATAATTCTTATTTTTTACTCTAACAAGGAGTAGTGCTCATTCCTTATTTACTTTTGAGAATATACTGTGAAACTATAAAATATTTAGCTCTAAGTAAACTTGTACTTTTCAAATGAAATATTCAAAACAGCTTAAATAAATTTGTAAAAATTAGCCTTCTGGCTACCGGATACGAGATACAAATCTGAAAAATTTTCAGATTATATTGATCGGATTGAATACCAACCTGGAATGAAATCGGAGTATCATACAACAATATTGTATAAAGATGAAAGTCATACTGGCTTAAGTAAAACTAAATGCCACTCTTTAACATACTACGTGACACGTTTTCTTATAATAGTGAGAATGAGCTTACTGAAGACACTATTATTATAATTGTATGTTTGCTATTAATAATTTGAAATTTTATAATTAGAAGAACTTACATTTGTTACGTTGAGCCTGACAATTTGTTAGTTGCTTGAATTGGCCAGAGATTATTCTAAGTTTGTTTAAATTCAAAATTCATGTTGTCAAAATAAAAGCGTAGAATTTAAATCATAAATGCGGCATTAACATACAAAAAATTTAATAATTATTTATTGATACTACGCCTCCGTCTGGTTGCAGGTACCCACTTATTATTATTAAATTCTTCTTCCATGAAAGGTTCTCCTTTTTTATCCTCAAAATTCACTAGGAATTTGCATAGATCCGAAAATTAAACCATGTAGCAGCATATTTGTTTAAAGAAAATTATGAATAATATCAAGATTATTTCTCTTTAGTGTTATCCAGCTAAAATTATAGAGCTTCTATATAGAAATCTACAAGATAGAATATACAGTGGTCGTCATAAATATTCGGAATTTTTGATATAGTGCATAGAATAATGAAAATTGTCAAAATTGCCTGATAATCTTCTTTATAACCTGTAAAACAAGTTTGATTTAAATATTTTACAGAATTATTATCAATTATTATTAAAATTTATTGTAAAAAAAATAAGTCAGATCCATCAAAGATTGAGCTTATATTATTAAAAATAATATTAAGTAATCCTATTATTTTATCATAGGTGAAATTGTTCATTATATTACAAAGAAGATATTTATAAATTTTGATATAATTCTGACATTTTTTCATTAAATAATCAATAATGATATAACGATAAAGTTAGCTACATTTTATGGTTGTTTTTAGTTTTTTATAATTTAATGATATTTTTAATAAGATATTATACCAATATGTTGTAAGTAACTTTGCTCTTCATATCAAAAAACATATAATTTATATACAAATTTAAAAATTCCGAATATTTATGACGACCACTGTACATGTATAATATTTAATATAAATATACATGTATTAAATTGCATTTAGATATCACGACGAGGCTGAATAAAACATTAACTATGATATGCAAAATACAGCCTAATTGCCTTTTTCCGTTATTATATTTGTGCTTTTAACTCTTACCACGATTCTCTTTACGATTAACTTTGCAATCAGCTTCTTTTTTTCCATTCATTTTATATATTGAAATCTACGAAAATAGAAACATGAAATCAATTTATCTGATGTTAGGTCAGCTATCGCATGGTCAAACAAGCACAGCATCCAACAAGCTATGGAGACTTGAGCTTGGTTTTGTGCAAAAAATTTTCTACGATTTTATTAGCTTGTCACTGTTGGAGGACAAACTTCTATCTATTGTCAACGTATTGGTGTTAACCGAATTAACGTGAAATGAAATTGCAATCTATTAATTTTTGCAAGAATTTAACTTATCAACCTTTGTAAACCAATAGTAATTAGCGATTATATATCATTTTCACAGATGCAAATTTCAATTGGATTAACGTTTTAACAGCAGCAGCAGCACTGAATTGGACATTTGTGTTAGCATTGATGGCATCGGTATATTTACGACGAGTTGTTTAAACCTTTTGAAGCGAGTTATATGCAGTATTTGCCTACACATCTTTACTCTTGAGACACGTTCTTGTATGCAGCATGTGTCTAGTCCTAATCAGATCATTGGTTCTTTTCTCTCAACACGTATCATGCTCTACAATTACATGTATCATTGGTGCAAATATTCATTATACAATATTTGATTTCAATCTTAATTCAAAATTAATTTGATGGATGGTTATAGACCATTGAAAACTGGTATTCCACGTTCTTTGACTTTTTGATATCAAAAGCAAAGGAAAGCAATATACAGTATTCATTTAATTTAACAATTTATCTAAAAAAAAAATGAGAAAGAGATTCATAATCAAAAATAAAAATAGAAAAAATATATAAAATAAATCAAGAACAAGCTAGCTAGTTAACTAAGAAAAAAAATCTTTATTAAAAATTTCGAATCGTTCAGCATGTCAATATTTATTGTCCAACGAGATAACGATTTAGCGAGAAAAAAAAAATTTAAATCATCGTTCAAATTCGAATAGAAAAATAGTAAAAAGAAGTTAATCATCAAAATTCAGCTGATTTTACGACGAAAAAGCGATTAATTATACACCACAAATTTTGTTGACGTTCAAGAGATAATATGTTGTATTGAAATTGTTAAATGAAAATAGAAATCGGTAAATTAAGTTTGCTGGATTTACATTTGCCTACGTTTTTACGTCTTTGTGTTGTTCAGTCGTTTGAAAATCACACGTCGTAAGTTAAATGATACGAATAACGCGAATTCGGTGTAAAATTAAATTGTTATGTATAAGTCCAAAAGATGGAGAATTGAGTCTCTATTTTATTTCGAAAAGACTAATCCATCTTTGAAAGCGTCGGATTGTGATCATTAGTCGTTTTGCTTTAATAGCGAAATATGTCATCATCATTGATAGGTAAAAGAATGCACATTAGTAAAGAGTAAAATGGGAACCTTTGTGAAAGGCTCATAGAATATTATAAAAGCTAAAGTTGGGGCCGACGTTATCTCGTTTTATAGAGATTTGGATAAATAACAACCTGTTGACGACCTATTATGCGCGTAGTCAATCAACTGGCCAACTAACAAAAGACCAAACAAAAAAGACTTTATTAAAATGTCGATTATTGTCAAAACGCGTGAGTGTAATACGAAAATTAAATTAGATTCTGGCGTAAAACTCCAGTACATGCTTTCCCCCAAATAGACAACCTTGTAATTGATGTCCAATAAAAGATATGTATGCGCAAGAGAAATGTGTTTTTTAACTTAAAAGTCTCAAGATTGCATGTATTGTGGTAAATATATTTATTCTAGGCGTAATTCGTTGTTTGTAGACATAAAACGCAAATGTTAAGATAATCGAGTCATCTTGGAATAATTATGAACAACATTCTTTGTCAGTGTTTTTTTGTTCTAGTTATTCCTGGTTAAACTTTTAATTTATGCGCATTACGATTTCTTGATGAATTCTGGTTTTTGACATGTATTTCGAATCGGTTTTTCGACCTACGTAAATACTACATTTATCATTATTTGGTAAGTTTCCGGTACACAAAGATAAATATTCAATCGGTCAATTCAGTCAATTGCTAGATTTTAGCTGATTTATTATTATTAAATTTGAAATGTGAGAAAAAAAAGAAAAAGAAAAAGAAAAAAAGAAAAAAAGGTAGAGCGTTTACACAGTATAAACAATCGAAAGAAAAACAATGCGAAATGATTCTTTATCTAGAAGAAAAGTAGAGGAAACGTTGACGTTTTGTTGAGAATAGTACGGGAGAAACTGCTCGATATTATTTTCTGTTTGCTGCTTTCTAGGAACTAACTGTAAAAAGAAAAAAAAAAGAAATATGATGCGAATATGATACGAAATGGGTGTGTACATTAGTAATGTATCGCATGTAGATGTACATGTATGCATGTATTATCGGAAAAAAATTTGAATCGATCCAAAAAGTCCCTTGATATTTTGTTGCCCACGATGTGGTTCGCGATTTTTGCAAAACCACAGCATATTTGTTTGATAGATGCGATAAATTCAAATACAGCATATATATATAGATATGTATAAACGACTGAGAATCAAGAATAAAATTAAAAATTCTAAGTCAGGTCTCACAGAATGTGAAAAAAATTTAACAGATCAAAAGCGTATACATGTATGTTATTACGGTCGGAATTCATTTTTGTTTGTATTAGAAAAAATCAAAGCGAATATATTTACTATGGATAACCAAAACAAAAGATAAAAAAGACATGATAAATTGATATAAGATAAAAGATGAAAGATAAAAAGATGAAAAAGATAAAAAGATAAAAAAAAAGATAAAAGTTAAAAAATAAAAAGTATAAAAGGATAATTTCAAAAAAAAAATGATTAATGCTAGCTATTTTGATTGCATACTTTTTGCTCATGTGATCATAAAGATCTATCGTCTCATATTTTTTTTCATACCGATACATACAATGAATGTTGTTGGTATTTATATATATATATATATATATACAAAAAGGAGTAGTCGTGAAATGAAGTTTGTACTACATTCCAAACTGAGAATTAAATATTATTATCTCGTTAAGGTTTTTGATAAAGTTTTCGTGATGAATTTTGTAATTGTATCATCATTACTTTTGATATCGTGAAGAGAAGAAATTAAATTTTCATGTTCCTGGGAACACTTTTTGTTTATGCATGATTAGAAGAGAGTGTCATTGTTGACTCTAGGTTAACGAGAATTGAATAGAGAATGCTCTATCAAATTGAACGATAATTAAATGAAGTCAAGCTCATTCATGGGGATGAAAAAGAAAAAAAATTCTAAAATGACGATTTTATATCAAAATCCCATAGAAATTTGTCATGTGTATGCTGCAAATCCCTATTGCATGTACATGTATTATTATATCAATTAGATTGTGGACTTTTTAAACGATGCGCTTTGTCACTTCATTATGACCGAAAGGAATGTATCGTCTTCCTTTCTATTGAAGTAAGAATGTTTAACACAATATAATTTAAAAAATTTTGATTCCAATCCAATTCATTTGTTCGTATGTTTACATAACCGCACATTATTCATCCCCACGCCAGAATACCTGCAAGCCACTATGTAATGGCATAAATAGTCTACAAAGAAGTAACAGATTTGTTTATTGATTCTATCGTGTCTGCGCAATGACATCGTTATTCGTTTTTTGTAGGACCCGTGAAAAAGTAATTGACATCACCGAATCTTGTACATCCTCATAAATAATAACAATAATATTAATTTATGCGCTCGATTTAAGCAGCGTAGTTGTTGTTTGTTTGAGATGGAGATAAAGGATAATGAATACTTGATTGATAATATGTTTTGAACACATGCATAAAGGCATTACATTAACCGTATGTATTTGAACACATAATTGGAGAGAAAACATATTATCAAGCGAGCGTATATCTTTCAAAGATACGGAAATTTTCTCGAAGCAGAATCGATCACAATCATATGCAAAATCTACGATTGTTTTCTCCTTGAATGTTCTTTTCGATATACATGTAAAAATGTAGATTACAATGCATTGCGTATGCCAACGCCCTGTTGAACGTCACTCGCATATAATTCCAGTGCACAATCGCCGTGTTTGGAATTTAAGAAGATGCAAACAATTGTCATTCAAATGAAGTTAAATGACGAAAGATATTGAGTTTTTTTTTGTTAAAAAGAACACAGGTATTCACGTAATCAAAACTTAATCGTACATGTCAGAGATGCACATAGGAAGTTGGGGGCCTGTGCTCCAAATATGCTAGTCGATAGTGTGAATTTTATGTAAGTACATGTATATTCCGTCTCGGTTCTGTATTTGATCAATTTTTCTGAATTCACAGATTATGCATATCGCATATTAATAATTCATAGATATGTTTGGATAAAGTTTTCGTGCATACGTTAACCACTTTCATCCAAACACCCAAGTCCCATAGGTTGATTATTATCAATGACATATACATCTCGGAAAAATCACAAATCTCACATTACTATAAATGAAAAATTCCGTAAAATTCACGGTTACTTATTAATCGTTCCGAGAAATTTGCTAATTAAAAAGGATCAATTATCACATGTACATTATTAGTATCGGGTTCGTTTGATCAATAAAACAATTGAAAATGTTATTTTGCATAAAATTTAGTTAAATTAAGTCAACATAATTGATTTATTATCATGCACAAAAAGATTCTAACATAATAACGACAATTAATCGCTAATGAGGAGGCGCGGAAAGAGAAGTTATGAAAAAGACAATCTGGTTGGTGTAAATAACTACATAGATCCCATTTATTTAGTAGATATTTTCAACTTCTTTATAGAAACGCTCTAAAAAAGTAACTAGCTATAATTTCCCCACTTTCCGGATGAAAGGGGGGGGGGGTATTAGACATCAAAGAAAGCATGAAAGACTGGCTGGTAATAAATAACGATAACGATAAGAGCACATGTTCATGTACATGTACATGGTATTTCGTTTGTTTAATTTTATATTCTATTACTCCTTTTAGAAAAATAAATTGGAGATCTGTATTTTCAATGTTTGAAAAAATCACTTGATCGATAATAAGCGCTTCGCTTGTGAGAAATGCGTCTGTAGATGTCTCTAAAAAATTACGGAATATACGAAAAAAAGTCCGTTACATTTGTGTCGTAATGTGTTTTTCAATAACGTTTAACGTTTGTTGTCCTGCATAATCATACATGTATAAGCAGACATGCTTTTCGAATATAATTTTACATGTTTATTTCAATAAAGGAGTACTCTTAAGACCAATGGACTTCTTCGTATATTCTGTATTGAACATTCTTATATGGATAAAGTTTTCATTAACAATAGATGCTAAAATTATCGAGTTAGAATATTATGAATATCACGTGCTTTAATTTTAAAAGTCATGTGTAAATAAACTTTGTACCACTAAAAGTAATGCTATTGTGCTGTATGTATAATACAAAAAACTTTTGATAAGCTTAGAACTCGAAATTTACATATTCTTGTATTATTATTATTTAATAATTTTAATAGTCGAGACAATGCTGCTGCTGAAAATTGATGAGTTAAGAACATCGAAATAAAGGGAACACGCGTCTTGGGTAAAAGAGAGAGAAAAGTATAAAATCGAGTCAGAGAAGTTCTAGCAATCCTTCGTCAAGAATAAAATAACAAATCGTGCAAATAAGTTTACTTCTTATAAACATACTAGTAATATAATTGCAATTTACCATAACAGAAATTACCATTAAAATGTCGCCTATTACTTACCATCATTTCTATCAGAATTCGTATATCGTAAAAGCCAATTCTCTTTCGGGATATATTGACACTAGTGATAATAAATTCATTCGTGTTGTCTGCGAAGCAATAAACGGTGTTCAAAGCGTGATTGGTTACGTGACGATTGATGTCGATCTTAATTTAAAATTTGTGCTTAACGTCTTGAGAAAAACCAACCTTGTGATCGTAACAGATTCTGACATGATAGCCAGTGTAGACTATGTTCAAGATATCTTTTTATCATCCGAATGTGAATTTTATCGCCAGCTGGTGCAATATATCAAAAATTATAGGAAAATGTTTGGTAACATTCCAACTCAGATCCCAATCACTCTTCCATGCTCCTCAGATGACCTTAATGTGTTTCTTGCGTGGTTATGCGACAAAGACGATCTCAAATTGGAAGCGCATTTAACTTCAGAGAATTTACAAAGCATCTCGGAAGTGGCTTTTTATTTTAGAGTAGATCTTATTGCATTTGAAGTTCTGAAATTCGCTTTAGCGCGTTTCGATGTTTTAGAGGAGATCGAAAATATGAAGAAGAGAATGGAACGAATGAACGCAGAAGCTGATGCAGAGATCGAAAAAGATAAAAAGCGACTGAAAGGATTGACCTTGAGGAGAGAATCAAAGAACCAATGGTGGTTAGTAGAAGGTATTAAGGAAGCGAAATAACAATACGTTATCAAGAAATTACATTTTATTAATCGTTATTAAATCTTTTCTAGACACATGTATCTTTATGATAAGATGTATGAATATGTATGAGTATGTACCTACATGTAATTGTAAGTTTAGACATTTATTTTCATTAATCTCAGATTTTATTTTACACAACGTGCTCTATATATATTTTCCGTTCCGCTCTAGTTTTTATTTATTATACATAAGTTTAGTAAGCTCTCTCTTTTACTTATTTATTTTGTGGTTTTCTTTCATTGAAAACAAAAAATAATGAGCCTTTCAATTATCTTTATCTGAACTAAAATAAATATATCTATTTATCGTAAATAAGGTTTTTACTCGGGATATATTGAAAATTAAAACCGGTCATGTGGAGAACCCTAATATTACGGAGTCAGATTTAAAATTTCTGTTTGGCGTGTTACGAGAGCTAACATCAAAAACATGATGAACTCGAAGAAGGCACCTTCTACTATGCTAATCGATACAGGATATCTGACAATCCAATTGTATCCCATTGACTTTGATGCCTCTTTCGAAAGCTTACATGTTTGATTTTACCTTGAAAAGTTCTGTTAACTGAAAACTGAGGAGTTAAATCAAAAGCGTGAAAGGGAGAAGAAAATTCAGTGGCTAAAAGAATGCATCGAATTAGTAATATAAATTACAAGTTCATCATTACTTCAGCGGATTGCTTCAATTTTTGATTAAGGTTACATATACGAAAATAGTAAATCAGCTTTGGTATTTGACTTAAGGTTTTACGAATTTAAAATATGTACTCGCGTTGATACTATAGTTGCAGATGTATATAAACCATACAGAGACGCGTGAATTCTTGCATAGATTGATTTAAAAATTTTTTATTTAATAAATAGAATAAAAATAAGCCTTCTGG
Source organism: Ambispora leptoticha (assembly GCA_910591765.1). Classification (NCBI taxonomy): domain Eukaryota; kingdom Fungi; phylum Glomeromycota; class Glomeromycetes; order Archaeosporales; family Ambisporaceae; genus Ambispora; species Ambispora leptoticha. The sequence continues at coordinate 7,072 of CAJVPS010000887.1, read as the reverse complement.
CTATGAACAACTCTATATAAAAAAAAATAATAATATTTCGAGGAAAAAAAAAAGGAGAATGAGCGCAATCACACAAGCAATCTATATTGATCTTTAGATTGATGGAAGAAAACGACTTAAAGAAAAATCGGCTTGATAATTTTTAAAAACGAATAAAAAAGAAAAAAAAAAGAGGAAAAACCAACACGAAACCCGGGCCACACACATAACCTTGAAAGGTTGTCGCCGTTGGTTTAAATACGATACGAATTTGAAACGAGACAGAAATTAACAAAGATACCTTTTTTCACAAAAAAAATTAAGCTAACGTTGTAAAAAATCACTCTTCATAATACGAAATTAATGTCTTTTGGATTAATCGATTCGAATGCATGGCGAGGTTGATGCGCATTAAATAGGGAAATTGCTGATAACATGTTCCGATTTTCAAAAATACTGTGTATTTTTAGAATAATGTGAATTGCTTCGTCTGTGAAACGAAACAATAAAAAAACATAATTGAGTTTATCTTTTACTCGATTTGTGTTGTTTTTATAATAAAGGTTGTCATCATTCATGACAGACTTTAGTCTCGAAATCATAAGATGAGAAAAAACGTATGAGAGCGAGTTGTTTTCATATTTATTTGCATATAATGATCTCTATTTCAGGGTCGTTTAAGGGACACTGAGGTATTTGATCTCATAATGAAAAAAAAGAATGAATACTTATGATCTTGAAGGAAAACAAAATTGCGACTTTTTATACTTTTATAAACATCCTTCTGATTCTTTCTAGCAAATTATTCAAAAGTGAACGTTCTCTTCAAAGATACAACATTTCACAAGGGTGAATATCTGCCGTGACGGCAGATAACATTATTATTGCAAAAGAACCAATCAACGATAATCCCTAACCCTACATACATTCTTTTGCAATAAAAGCAAATTATTTCTCACCCCGCATTTGGATATTATGTCAAACTTAAAGTTTAACGAGAATCATTTTGGCTTTTGTATTTGGTTTGCTGATTGTGTTGCACTCTGCAATTAATAACTCGGTTGTCGATTCCTGGATTGCTATTTTAATTTTGGTTAGATTCTATTTGCATGCCTATCCTTAGTTACTCATAATCGTAATGTCGTGACAATTGTTCTCATTTATAATCCGGTTAAATTATTTCCCATAGGTCAAAATGCAAGTCGTTTTTAATTGCTGATGCTGTATGGATCGAAAATTCGAAAACAGTTGATTACTTTCACTTAGCAGTCTCATATTTTCTACAACTAAAATTGTGCATTCCCAATTGTAGAACATCTCGCAAATAACAGACATTTCCAAAATTTTTTCGATATTTCACCGCATTTTCAATTATCTGACGTGCTATGAAGTTATGAACCAAACATACGTGCGCAACGCACAGCTTACCTAATCTAACAAACTTTTCATATATTCATTTTTCTCTGAAAGAAGAAATGAACGAATAGGATGCGTCGGTGAATAGGAAATTTCTTTTGTACATGTGCATACAGTGCCCCTCTAACTATTCCTTTACCCGTATTACGAAACATATTTGTGTAGGAACAAATGACAAAGTGGTAACATATAACTTTCCAATTGCAAATTAAAGTTTGGACTTTCCATCGATATTGTGTTATCTGATCTTCTCATTTTGTAAACGATTGTCTTACTATTACGATGTGCTCATACAATCATTTATAATTGTTGGTGTCGCGTTTTTCTTTGTGTCCAGGAATTCGGAGAATTTCAACAATGATTCTATTGCTTTTTTTATTGATCTTAAACTTTCGAAAAACTGAAATTAGGCAACTTGAAGATTAAGGAGAAAACTTAAAATTTCCTGGCAAATACGCATACATTACTTGAGTATCTTTCATTATCTCAACGATCGCTCATTAACTTTAAAACACCAGCGTCTTAATGGCACATTTACTGCAGTATACGATGCAATATGTTACGTATAGTCACTTAAAAAAACATGGTACACGGACGTGTACGAGTATCTATTAAGCACACGTAAATACAATTCTATTCGAAATCTATTAATCTGAGAAAAATTACATTGCATCGCATATCTGATATGCATCAATCAAAATCAATCAAATCGTCTCCATTCAAAATATCAACCAATGAAATATATCATTGCATAATCTTTCGTTGGCTGATATTTTAGCATTCAGGGGATTATTTATGCATTTGATGGTTCGTGCATACATAAGTCATCAGAAATTTTATTTAAACTTCTATTCTTTAGCCCAGTATGGATCACAAAAAAAACGATAAAAAAAATAGGGGTTGCGCCAATCATTCACGAATACAATAATTTTAACGATCTAATCGTAGATCTATTGGATATGAAAATTAGGCTGCATTTATTATTTAATGTCAAAAGCATAGGATGGGATGGGTACCTGTAAATAATATTCATAAAATACACGTAACAGAGAACCTTAAATGATGTCTAAAATGATTATAGGGCGTGAATTACATACAATCAGCTTATTATAAAATGCATGTAATATTACGCTGATTTAAACCATGAAACTTGGGTAAACTATTACTAATCCGGCAACTACCGTTGCATTTTCTTGTCAAAATTGAACTCTTCTCATTTTCGATTCTCTCTTCACTTTTTCTCCTCAATATCCAATTACACTAATCAAGCTAATTTCCCAAGCATGCACCATGCAAATGGTTTGCTTTTTCCATTTTACCCTCGCTATGGTTGTCAACTTTTTTGATGCTAGAGACGATAAGCAAAAATCTTCTTTAGGCACCGATTATTGTTTCATAGAGATCACGAATGTATATAAAATTGTCTTTACACAACCGTAATCACAAATGTGTTTGTAACGAAAGCTTGCCACAAATAAATCGGGCGTTGCACAAACCATGAAAAACAAAAATTCATTTATAATCTGTGCTCGGTTCCTGGTCACATGATAACATACCAAAAAAGTTAGAAGTAAAAAGGGTCTTCCCGATATTTTTCAATAGAGCTTCATGTCTCTCTAAAAGGGAAATATTTACTCCACTTAGATCAATGATTACAGGATGCAATCTGGTTATTAATAGATGTAACATATATTGTATACGTGGTGAACGCCGAGATATTTGTTCATTGATGGTGATTTACATATCGATATACATGTAATTTACCGCGCGTACATAGATTGCAACCTCACTCACTACAGGTATAGTAAAGAAGACAAAAAGAACATCCGACTAAAAACGGTTCTGTTTATTCTTGCTATTGAAAATCACTTGGAGAAGCAAATTCTATTACTGGAGCTGGTCACTTAAAAAAACAATAGCTCGGTCTCGTTTTAATAATAACACACACTTTACATTAATAATATCTTGGTAAATTTTTTATACTCCTTAATTACAACATAACAGTAGTAACCCAGTCCGTTCTATCAAAACTGCGAAAATTTAATGGCGTGTTTATAATTTTAACCACCAATTTAAATATATACGAATTAAGCTGGTATACAATGGCTAGAGTCTTGCGCGAAAATGCAAGTTTTTTTTAATTATCTAGGCTAAAGGTTAAACGAGCGCTTGTGCTAGCATTAATTATTCAAGTAATTAATGAATTTATCTTTTTGGAATGTTACGTTTCTCTTAACTGTCTTCAAATTTTAACTTTTAAAACATGTACAGTGAAATGTTTAATATACACATATAGTAATATAATGACACCATTGAAGTTGAAACTTGCATGCTAACAAAGGATGTTTATTTTGTTTAATTTACAATAAATCTCGAAAATTCAAAATGGTATGTACAAATGGATCGCAACAAAGATCTTAGTAACAGTGAATGCCATATTGTCGAAATACTCAAGAAACAAGGCATGTTTGCTGCAAAAACTGCACACATCATTGAACGAAGTGTCAAAAACTGTATTAAACGAATAAAATCGAGCTATTTGAAAGAAGGAATGGTGGTCGAAAACTCAATTGTTGATGTTCGTTCTGAACGTTGTTATCCCACGCGGGATCGTTTCGGGTGAATCACAAGAATTAATTGATCAGTCAGGTGAGTTCCTAATTATTAATTTCTAAGGTTATTTTGTTGTTATTTAATGCACTAGTTCCTGCAACTTGGAATTTATTAGAAGAACGTTTGATTAATATTTTAATCTTGTTATATTATTCTTAAAATGCATCTTTAATGAAAGTATTTCAAAGATTATTTCAATAATAAAGAGGATCTTATTTCATATTGTTCTATTATATTTTAATTGTTGGAACTACTCTAATACAAGTGCGATGAAATTTTTCTAAATACAATTCATTCCGCTAACATCTTCCTCGAAGATACTATACCTTTCGTTAACACCACGAATCTGTTACACACTGATTTATGATGTTACTTCCACATCAGCTTCCAAAAATCATTTAAGACCCGACGCAGCATATACTTTTCTAAAAATTAAATAGGGAGGAGAATGTCAAAACGCCTGCTTGCCACTAAAATCTCCTCTAATAACATTTCTCCACGTACTTTGACAAGAAGGTTAAAGAAAAATTGGTATCAAATCCTATATTTATAACTTATTTCACATATATTTTCGCAGATTTTCTGAAAGAACTGTTCTGATTGCAGAGTCATTGCAAAATTTTAAAATTTTTTTAATAAATTTCAGTTTTTAATTGTTTTAATTAAAACAATTTTAGTAATGACTTTGCAATTAGAACAATTCTTTCATATTTTATTAAGTTAATATGTCTTGCACTATTAAAAATATTATTTATATTTTCTAAAGAATATGTCCTCAAATTATTATAAGTTTTGGATACTTTGTTAATAAAATATATATTGCTATTACTTTATCAGATACTATATATAATAAAAAGATTTCAAATACACAGAAATAGAATGAATTAGTTAATTAGAATTATGATAGATTTTAACTTTATAGTTTAATTTTTTATATATAATAAATAAATAATTTATAAAATTAAAATATTTTATGTTATATTAATATTAAAATTTTGAAAAACAATATTATATATATAAAAAGTTTTATATATATTAAAAAAAATTCACAGAAATAGATAAGTTTATTTTATAAGTTAAATAAGATTATATATAATTTTCAAGTTATTAATAATTTATATTATTTTAATATAAAAAAATTTGCATAGTAATTTAAAAATAATTAATTAATTTAAAAATAATTAAGTAATTAAAAACTTTTAAATAAATTTATTACTTTTAATTAATTAATAATTTTAATTAAAATTTACTTTGATTTTAAATAAAAATAAGAGATAAATTTTTCATATTATTTTATTTTAATTTTATTTAAATAAAAATCAGTTTTGTTTAATTAAAATTGATTAAAAAATTTAATTATAAAATAATATTTAATTATTAAATATAATAATAATTTTTATTAAAATAAAATTTTAACAAATTAAATATTTATTGAATTTAACAAAATTATAATTTTATAAATTAAACTAGATATTTTTTTATTATAAATTTTATTAAAAATATATAATAATTAATAAAATTATGAAACTAGAATTTTGATTTTATTAAAAACTTAATAAAAATATAAAATTTTTTCTTTATATTAAAGTTTTTAACATTTTAAAATTTTTATTTTATGTTAAAATAAATTTTATTAGTTTAAAATATTTACTTTAAATTAAATATTCTAATTATTAAACTTTTTTAATTAAAACTTGAAATTTAATTAAAAAATTTTTAATAATTAAAAATAATTCTTTTAATAAAAATTAAAAATATTTTAATTATAAATTATAAGTTTTAAATTAATATAAAATCAAAATTTATTATATAATTTTAATAAAATTATAAACTTAATATAAATAAAATAATTTTTAATTTTATAATTAGTATTTTAAAAAAATTTAATTTAATTTAAGCTAAAACTCAAATTAAATTTGAACTTAAATAGTTTAAATTTTAAATTAAATTCAACTTGAGTTTAAAAAAGATTTAAACTTAAATTTAAATTAAATTTAATTTAAATTTGAATCTGATCTAAGTTTAATTTGAAATTTATTTTAAGTATAATAATAAAAATTATAATTTTACTTATAAGTATAAAAATTTTTAAATTATTAAATAATACTAAAGTATTTTTATTTAAATAATAACAATAATTAATATTTTAAATACAATATATTTTATAAATAATAATCTTTAATTAATTGAATAATTTTAAATAATTTATATAAAAATTTATTAATAATTTAATTATATAACTATTTAAATATATTAATTTAGAAATTATTTTTAATTTTAATATAATATTTTAATAAATTTATAATCTAAATAAATATTTATAATTTATTATAATTATAAAATAGATTTATTATTTAAAATTATAATTTATTAAATAAAACTAAAATATTTTATTTAAATAATTATAATTTATTATAATAAATATAATATATTTTTATAAAAAAATATTATTTTATTAATAAAATATAATAAAAATAAAAATTTTCTTTTTATATTAAAATTTATAATTATATTAAGAAATAATTTTATTATTTTATTAAAAATAAAATATATAATTTATAATTTAATATATATTTTTCAGAAAGAATTATTCTAATTATAAAGTTATTATAAAAATTTTTTTATTTAAAGTTTATTTTTAATTAAAAATAACTTTACAATTAAAAATAACTCTTAAAAAATCTGAAAAAATATATATTAAATTATAACTTATAAATTTTATTTTAATATAAATAAAAATTATTAATAAAATTAAATATTATTTGTAATAAAAAATTAAAATTCTTAATTTTTTTATAAATAAAGAATTAATAAATAGTTTTATTTAAAATTAGTTAAATATTTATCTTATTAAAAATTTTTTAATTTATATTTTATAATTAAAATTTTTAATAATAAAAAATTTTAAAAAATTATTGTAATTAAATTTGATTATTATTTTATAAATTAACTTTAAATAAATTTATTTATTAAATTATTAAGTATACAGTGGCGACCAAAAAATAATGACTCAGGGGCTAAATTTACTAATAAAACATAGTGAAAGTTAAAATTTTCTTTCTAT